>CM042433.1:15942054-16017054 GCA_023631565.1 Gymnocephalus cernua
GCAACAGAGGCTGATATTCAGTGTTCCCTAATAGCTTTAGCTCTCATCACTAGCAAGAGATCTGCCAAGCTGCTGGGTTGTTTTTTCAGGTGTGTCAATAAACCCAGTGTGACATTATCACATCCTCCTATGTGTGAATTAAATCATCCATAGGAGGGTTGAATTCAGTAAGGGTTCATTAGAAATGTGCTATGGGCAGTTGATGATTGCAGGCAGGTGTGATTTGAGAGATGTGGAAAAAAAGGGCCACATTAATGAACAGATGAAAGGTGATTCTTTTTTTTTCTGAATCATTCACTCAAGTATTCTTCGTGTGTGTGTAAAACTCACCATGCGTAGGAGTAAAGGCAATGACTCTTTCCAAGCCCACACAACATGTCCATAAATAGCCTTACTTACGTAAAAAAAAATCAAACATATTTGCACTGAAGATAAATTGGTAATTCAAGAGTGAGAAGAATTGACAGCAAACACAAGAACCACATGAAGTCTATTTGCAGGAGATCATCAGAGAAGTGCAGAACATGACTGCTCCCTGGTGTTCTCTTATTAATGAAAGATCAATTCATTATTCCATATGCAGGGGGATGACTAACAGACCACAGAGAGATAAACAAGGGCTCCATGTTGGAAAGCACACCTGCAGGATGCATGAATTGGTGAATCGATTGCTTGTGAGTGCATGGCTGTGCTGAATTAAGGGTATTTCCACCCATAGCCTACTTCACGTGGATGGCCGGACATTGATCCCAACAGCAGTGATCATTTCAGTATGGGGAAGAGGGAAGGGTGTGTGTGTGTGTGTGTGTGTGTGTGTGTGTGTGTGTGTGTGTGTGTGTGTGTGTGTGTGTGTGTGTGTGGTATAGCTGTCAATATGTGGGGTCAGAGCTTAGGCTATAATACAAACAAGATGTGCTCGTGCCTTTTGAAAAGGCAGCACACTAAAACCTAAAGCCAAAACTCATGTGTCTCCTGAATAACCAGGCTATAATGCTGGCAGATAAGACAACAACGTTCAGACATCATGGACCACATGCATGCGGATTTTGTGACGATAAATATGCGCGCTCAATTGGGAGGTTGGCATCATGCAGAAGGCAAGATACTGTAAATGTTGCAGAGTTAATATCATATTAATCGGCCTGCACGCTGATTCCCAAATACTACTTGCAGCCATAACAGCCCAGTGGGCTACAGGCGTATTTCTAACGCGCAAATCTGGAGGGGCATGCAGCCATTCATAGACGCTGATTTGGCACATTCATTTTCAATTTGCAGCTCCACGATTGAGTGGTAGGCTACAGCTTGTATTTTACGTCCAAGGTTGAAAGCATATGCGCTAATTATCCCTTGGTGTTTCGATATCCCACTGGGAAAGCAACTGATGCCTTTTGGAGATCGCTACATCGCCAAAGAAGCGGAAACATAAAAACACTTGCATATATAGCAAATAAATATCCAGAAAATGTCGCGTCTATCTTACCTGTGTCATGAGCCAAATCGATGCCCGGTTCGGTGAGTATGTTCGGGTCACTTTGAGATCTGCCTCGTTGCAGACAGCCGTCTAGTCCATCCGATGTAGCCATGGGGAGACAGCACAGGAATCCTGAATAAAATATTGAAAACCCAACCAGAGGCAGGCAAGGTCAGGAGGAAATGCAGCGAGCGAGTGCAGATTTAATTCGCTCTGACAACAGCCGCTTTGAGCATCTACCAGGGAGCCATGGCTGAGCAGAAATTCCGTGTGTGTGTGTGTGTGTGTGTGTGTGTGTGTGTGTGTGTGTGTCTGGGCTGTGTGCACCACGATGATGTGTGGATGTGGGAGGGGTGATATGCCCCCCGATGATGCCCGTCCCTATCCGACACACACTGATACATTTGGAGCGAATACTGAATATTTATATATTTTATGGTGACAATATATTGGCAACACAAATATAGCCTATGATTTTATGCTCCCCTCTCATGTTTATTTAGGGTAGGCTATAAGCTTTAGGCCTACAGGTTTAAGCAGCCCCGGTATAACGCTATAAAATGCCAGATTAAGTCGAGCAAGCATTGCTATAGGCTGATCATTAATGACATTGGCTGTAATTGGTTAATTAGTTAGAATCATAGACTGTATTCAGGTTCCCAGGAAACAATGTTTGGTTCCCAGAACGTTCTGTGAACGTTCGTTTTTGGTTGCGGGAACGTTCCCTGAAGGTTAGTAGTTTGGTTAGAATGCACCAACGGACATATGTGACAGGTCAATTGATGATTTAGGCCTATGTGCTGCCAGGGACATACAGTGGCATATGCGTTGTAATTTCCATATTGTTTAAATGTTTCCTCGCTCCACGAAGCATAGCCTATGAAGAATGTACAAATCTGTTTATTTATTTTTTAAAGTATGATACAACGGTAGTAGCCTACCTAGAAAACGTGGCAGGCGTATTGTTAGAAGCATAACAGGCTATATAAAAACGCCAAATCTAACATACAACTATCGCATAAGCCTAAGTTACCGCTTCCGCATTTAAAATAACTTCTACACTATATTACAATACCGTTATGTTTAGAATAAGTGCTTAAAATAAGCAGACGATCCTTCCATATAAGTATGTACTCGCAAAACATCATAAAATGACACTATTTTGCTTAAAACAAAGAAGGTTCACATCAGTGCCACAGGAATTCATATGGAATCAGCCCATTGGCTTGTTCCATGTATGACGCGTCAATGCGGAAGTGAACCACCGCCGTAGGAGAAAGATGGCAGCTCACAGGTGCAGCTATTCGGCTTTGCTGCTTATTATTTGTAGTTTGGCAACGTTTATTGTCGCAGACAGTCAAGAAACGACACTAACTGGCGATAGCAATGCCAATGCGGTCGATAATCCACAAACAGCGACAGAAACAGCGGGACAAACGGCCGAGCAGCCTGCGATGGAAGACAGGCTGTGGGAAGCAACTGAGGTTGAAGAGGCGACTCCGGATGATGCGGACACCGACAGACCGGACACTTCTACTCCCGAAACCTCTGTCCCCTCCTCGGTACCACAGCCCAAAGACGATTTTCAGGAGGAACTGGTTATCAGACCGCTGCACTCAGGAGATATTTACGCCAGCTTCCAGTTCCGCACACTTTGGGAGACTGATTTCATGAGAGGAAACAAAGGTAAGCCAGGTAACTGTTAGCAGTTATTCAACATGCCATTCATTTTTCAGAAAAGTCAGAAATAAACGTGTTATTTTTGTTAATAGAATGCATCTGGACGTATTCATACCCTTCATTTAAGTGATGGCGATCAGTAGTAGCTAGTCGTGTTTGTTTTACGTTCAGTAATACGTTCATTATCCAAGTTCCTACGTGGTTCTTTGGTGCACGTACCGGTAGACTTATGAGAAGAGTGACAACGTTTTGCTTTAGTTCTTTTTCAGTTATGAATTTAGCTTCATGTTCTCTTCTTATGGACATTAAAGTGTCTTAAAAGTCTTAAGTCTTTACTTGCATGCACCTTGTTCTTCACAACAGGAAATATCTGTTCCTGTACAATTTTAGTCCCACAGTTTTTGATGATTGTATTATGTTGTATTTCTCAGTGTCCCACTACCGGCTCTTTCCCAAGTCCCTGGGCCAGGTCATCTCCAAATTCTCAGTGCGAGAGCTGCACATCTCCTTCACGCAGGGCTACTGGAGGACCATGCAGTGGGGACAGCCTTTTCTGCCGTCCCCTCCTGGGGCGGAACTCTGGGTCTGGTTCCAGGACTCTGTGACAGAGTGAGTACAGCCCTCTGGTGGAGGTGAAATAAATGTTCTGTATTTACGGATTCATGAGAATAAAGGAAAACAAGCACAATTTTTTTTTCCCCAAATCCTAGTATGTGCTCTATCAGCCATTTCAACATTTTCGTACCATTTTCTGCCCTTTTTAGTGTCGATGGAACGTGGAAGGAGCTGACAAATGTTTTGTCAGGGATCTTCTGCGCTTCACTGAACTTCATTGACTCCACCAACACTGTCCAGCCCAGTGCATCCTTCAAACCACTGGGTATAGGCAATGGTACAGAGAGGCTTCTTCAATCTCCCTTTGCATTGTGTAGAGCTTTTGAGTAATGAGCCTGAATAAAAGCATATGGTGTGATTAGACACCTTAAACTTTTGCAGCATGCAGGTGCTACAGATACTGCCCAAGAAGCATTTCATTACTTACAGACTGATTTTCTTTTTTGTGTTAAACTTGAAGTGACGGATCACAGCTTTCTTCGCTATGCCACCCTGCCACGAGAGATTGTTTGCACTGAGAATTTGACACCCTGGAAGAAACTTTTGTCATGTGGATCCAAGGTGGGTGTCTAGTGTGTGTCTTTTCATGTCTAGTGTGTGTCTCTTCATTTCTTTCTCTTCAAAAAACACAGAACCACAACAGTACTTAAATGCCATGTGTGCTCCTTTGTATAATGATGCACATACTGACATCCATGATCTTTTGTCTGGAGCGCGTCATATGAGGCAAAAATTCTGAAGATCATATTTTCACAATCAAGACCCTTTCAATGTGTCAAATGTTGAAGACTGCAGCTAACTTTTTCTCTTTCTTTATGTGGTCATGTTGCACTTGCAGGCTGGTCTCGCTGTCCTGTTAAAGTCAGAGAAACTCTTCCACAGCAGTTTTCATTCCCAGGCAGTGCACATCAGACCCGTGTGCCAGGACTGGCAGTGCAAAACCACATCCTGGGAGCTGAGACAGACGCTGAATGTGGTCTTTGACCTGCACACCCCTGGACAGGGCAAACGAGGTGAGCAAAATCACATTCTTCCTACATTCATCTCTCATTTAGGTTTAGAGTTCCTGAGGCTTGTTGTGTTTGGTAGTAGATAAAAAACATGATTACGTCCTTTTGGCCTTAGTTAACTGAAGCTGTTTGTTCCTTCAGAGTGGTCTCTGTTTAAGATGTTCTCTCGGACCCTGACAGAAGCTTGTCCACTGGCCTCCTCTAGTAAAATCTACATCGACATCACAGACAACCCTCAGGTTTGACTCCCACATAATATGCTATCATGCACTCTAAATGATTAGTTATTTCCCTCAATGCAAACTTCACAGAAAGAGGATTACTTTTACTTAGGGTTGGGTACCAAAACTCGGTGCCAATAGGTCCCCGGTTCCGACGTAAACGGTAGTAACGAGACTGAATAAGAACGAAAATTTCGGTGCCTTATTTCGGTGCCTGACTTTACACTACACTCGACAGCAGGTAACTTTAGCCTACCTTTAGCTAGCAGTTGGATTAAATACGGTTAAAATGCTGACAGGTAACGTTAAACAGTGTAAAGTGTAACTGTAGCCTATATCAACACCGGGACGCAACAGTCTGCAGCGCAGCAGATGCCGACGTCGGAATAACACAGACGGTGAATTCACTGAAACTGGTAACCTACAGCCTTGCGGTGCATTCAAAGTTATTGTAAAATACCCTTTTCCCATCTGGTTGTTGTTTTTGTCGTTCAACAGCAATTTACTGGTGAAATAAGTTATTGTGTATTATAAGTTATAGTTATTACATTACTATTAAATCATTTAATTTTGACCATATGGCCATAAACAATGTGTTCTTAAATGTCACCGACTGTTGTTTAGTAGGCCTATCCTTCTTGTTTCTTCTTCTTTTTTTAAAAAACTTTCTTAAAAAGTATCGGTTTAGGCACCGGCACCGTTTTAAAAGTACCGATTTAGCACCGGTATCGGAAAAAACCCAAACGATACCCAACCCTACTTTTACTGAACTGTCAAAGCAGTATGAAGTTGCAGATATTCAAAGGTTCCCTTTGGAGTTTTTGACCCCTAGTAGCATTTGTTTATGAGCTGGCTAAGATATGCTGCAATGCGCCAACAAAGGAAGCTAAGAAGAAGATTGCAAGCAAGCAAACATGGACTTAAACAATGCAAGATTTAAAAAAAAATCAGCTTTGCAAAATGGAAGGCACTACACAAATGTGTAAGGGCTCAAGGATACACATAATGTGTTACAGTTAATGTAAACATAACCTTTGTATACAAGAAAACTCCACAGGGTACCATTTAAGATGATTTGGGACAGATGCAGCAAGGTGTAGAACGTATAATCTTTGCACAGTATGTATATTGATGTGCAATACAAGAGAAATTAATTGTCATTTTGCAGGGGGAGCAGTTTGAGGTGAGCCCGGCCACTCCCCTGCTGAGCCAGGCAATGGTGCTGGGGGACAGACGAACCTTCTCTGTCTACGATCTGACCCAACAAATCACCTTTGGCACTGTGCGCTCCCTCAACCTGCTGATCCGCTGGAAATCCAGTGAGGGTGAGTGAGAACAGCAGGGCATGACACACAGCTTTGTGTAAGAGACTGGCCGTGCAGTAGTTGGTAATAATTCAATGCAAAAACAAGGATAATGATAGATAGATAGAATAAAATACATTTAAATAGCTTAATACAGAATACAAGAAAAAAACCATAGCATACACTATAAATAATATAAGATGTACTGTATATCTATAGAATATCTATAGAATACACAATATAAAGAATATACTAAAATACACTATATATACTATACTACTACTACTACTACTACTAAAATATAGTTTTTTAATATATTTTTTTTAATGCAATGAGGTTGAGTGGGAGTATAAAGATGGAAGTCTGTAATCCAGGAGATGGTGGGCAGAGATGTCTACCATCGTGTTTACAAAAATACGTCAACTGCATCGTGTTTGTCATATCTCTCTTGGTTACATGATGTAACTACTGTTCTTCTACTCTCTGGGTTTGCATTCCAATCATTGCTGTATCTGCAATTTGTGTTTTCGGACAGAAAGTCCTCAACAAGCAGCAGCTGAAGTGACAAAAAAAGCAAATACGAAAACACAACTTGTGTCCGAGATTGTGTTTTGAATCAAAGCAACACTTTACTTATTTTTTACCTAGATGTTCCTTTTAATTTTTCAAACATTAGGGTGAAACTTGTTTATTAACCAATGTTTTTGACAAAGTCAACCAGAGCAACAGAATGGAGTCCTGATTTTCAAAAGAAGAACAGTCATAAATCATATTCTCTAACTCTACTTTTTAAATTTGATCATATGCAGTGTTTTCCACATGGTCGACCATTAAACCTCCTTGTCTCATAATCCCTGCCTGCAGGAGACATGCTGCGTCCCTTGCTCCACGGTGAGCGTTATGTGGCTGGTTACGGGCTGCAGACAGGAGAGATTCACACGCTGATATACAACAACCACCCCTACAGGTCCTTCCCTGTGCTGCTGCTGGACTCTGTGCCTTGGTACCTTCGTCTCTACATTCACACCCTCACTGTGGCCAGCAAGGGAAAGGACAACAAGCCCAGTGAGTGACTTTAGAAAGCCAAGTAGGATGCATGTGCACACAAAATTGCAGCCAGGGTGTGAAATTAACAATTACAAATGTGCCAAATGCTGGAACAATTTGTCCATGATTGATACATTAATAAAAGCCACTCATAACTGGTTACTTTTTGACATTATAAAAATTAGATTAGCCTTACGTGAAATGAGCCAATGTGACATTTCTGTGTAAATGTACTTTTAGTTAACCAGTGGTTATGAGATCTAAAAAGCTAGTTTTAGACACTACCTGCACTGTACATGCACAGCAGAATTATATGCACAAAAGAACTCTCACCCCCCCCCCCCCCCCCCCCCAAATTCTGTTAAAACTATCATCAGGGAAAATGTCTTTTCAAATATCTCCCACTCACACAAGTTAGTCTGCTTTGCCGTGACCGTAGATAACAGAAGCATGGCTGTTTCTGCCCAAGATGTTAACATTTTTAAGGGTCAACAATTCCATGATTCATAATTGTCTTGCAATTTTTTTTTTAGAAATGGGTAGCAAATGCTGCTGTAAACACAAGAAGAGGCTAATTTCTAGTGTTTGCATTCGCTATTTTGTGTTAAGTGAAGCTGATGTGGAAATGAAAATAACTGTTTACATTAGTAGGAAAGAAGGATAATTTACTTCTACTAAGACAGCCAACTTATTGATTACTATGCTTTCATTTTTATGATAATCCATACTGTTGTAGGGCTTTTACTTAAAACAAATAAACGTTAGCTCTACACTGTTGGGTAAAATTATTGTACTAGCAACATGAGTTACACATACTGTACCTTCTTAGCTTCCTTAGAGGAGTCATTGTTTCGTGTAATTCCATGCAGATGCATCGTTTCACCAGAGGGAGGAGAACATGAGTCCTGTTTTGTGTCATGAAAGCTGAAGACTTTTATTTTGGTCTACCTCCTGTACCTATCTTGGTGCTTGGTGCTTGCTCAAACTATATATACATTATAACCCTCCTTACTACAGTGGCTTCCTTAGTATAGCCACTGTAATTCTGTGAAGTATCTTCTTCTTCTTCTTCTTCTTATTTATTATATGAAATAATGTTATGAATGTGAGGAGTTTTGTCACATTGTATCATATATCTCAACTTAGTGAAACTACAAAGGGCTATGGATAAACATTAGAATAGCATATTAATGGTCACTCATGATTTTTTTTTTTCCTCTGCCAGGCTACATCCACTACCAGCCGTCTAAGGACCGTGTGAGGCCCCACCTGCTGGAGATGCTGGTCCAGCTTCCTCCTAACTCCGTCACCGAGGTCACCGTGCAGTTTGAGAGGGCTCTGCTCAAGTGGACTGAATACACCCCTGATCCCAACCACGGCTTCTATGTTGGGTATGGAGCATGTGGAGTTGTTGTCAAAACTGAGGTTGCTAAAATAAAAAATATAGAGATGTTGCTTCTCGTGTCCCTTCAAAAGTTGCAGGTGTTGTATGGTTTTGAGGGATGTAAGAGTGGGTGGTTTGAACATCTGTGAAAGCTTTGTATTAATTGTTCTGTTTCTTCAACATTTAGGTCTTCAGTAATCAGCTCTCTTGTACCAAGTATCGTCGCCATGGATACCAACAGCACTCGGGAACAGCCACTTTTCAGCAGTTTGTAAGTAAAGAGTTGTTGTTTTCTGAGGAAAATGTCTGTCGTTGCTACTCATTAATGTGTTTTTTAAGTTTCTATAGAGAAACACATTTTGTTGGGGAAAGTCGAATGATCATATTTCCCGTCTCCTTCCAGTTTTCCCTGCAAAGAGGAGTCCAGCTACTTTGTGCGCGTCTATACAGAGCCTCTGCTGGTCAACCTGCCAACTCCTGACTTTAGCATGCCTTATAATGTCATCTGCCTGACCTGCACTGTGGTGGCCGTGGGCTACGGCTCCCTCTACAACCTACTGACCCGGAGCTTCCAGATAGAAGAGCCCAGCCCGGGATTGGCCAAGCGGATAGCCAACATCATCCGAAAGATGAGGGGCGTGCCGCCACTCTGAGGCTGGACACAAAAGCCAAGTGGCTCTTCTTTTAGAAAGGAAGATTTCCTTTTGGTGAAACCACTGGCTAACATGATATTCAGGGAAGAACAGAGTCAAGCACTGGTTTGAATGTTTTTAAAACAGTCAACTTGAAGTTTTTTTTTTTTCGAATGGAAGAAGACACATTTTGAACATAAATTTATTCAGGATAATTTCCTGCAGGCTAAGGAAAAGAAAATATAAACATTTCTCTACTTGGGTGGAAAGTAAGAGCTTTGTTATTGTAAGAAAGAAACCAAAGCTGTGTAGTATGCTGCTATAGTAACTGCATCAGAGGGTTTTGGTTAGACTGTTTTTGTTTCTGGATGTTTGAAGCCATAACTCCACTACATCATAGTGTGGTAAAATGATGTTTCTAAAAATGCAGCATTAAAAAGCCTCAGAGCGCAGATAGAAAAAGGACGAGGACTGCTTTCTTGACCTGTTGATTGATCTCCCTGCTAGGAAAGATAAATAACTTTCAGAATGTCGTATTTCCTATGACAGGATATATCTTTCCATGTCCAAACAGAAATGAACACAGCATCAGAGTCTAACTATGGGATATACCAGAAGTATTTCCTCTTTATTTAATATTCATTTGTGTTACCTGACACACGTTTTAAGTAGTTTTAATGTTTGACAATAAAAGACATGCCCACAAAAATACTAAAAGTTTTTAAACCTTACTAACATTGCTTGTCTGGTGCTACTTTTTGCTCTATAAAAAAGCAACAGCCCTCTTACCAAACATTTATTTTGCACTTGGTTGTTGGATGCATGCTTGAATGTTAAATGCGATTATCAGCAGGTCTTTTAATAATGAATTGCCTTTAGTTCGTTGGGTTGTTGACTCATTCACTCATCAGTTCAATGCAGTTTCAGTATGTCATATACTATACTATATATATATACTATATATATATATATATATATATATATATTACATTACATTACATTACATTACCCTACCACTAAATACAACCATGTGTTTGTTTATTAAACGTTTTTACCAATAACAATCCTCTGTTATGTTTGTCTGCCTAGAAGTCCATTCTGGTTCTGTATATGTGTGTGTGTGTGTGTGTGTGTGTGTGTGTGTGTGTCTTTCTTGCCTTTTTAATAAACTGAAACATCTGTTTTATTCAATATATATTCTATTTGTACCTCCTAAAGGAAGGTACAGCATTCTAAACTGCCCCAAAGCTAGAGCTGTATTACTTCCCACAGAGTGCCCACATTTTTGTGTAAACAAACTTGGCCCCACTTCTGGCAGTCTCTGAGAGAACAAACAGAGACGTCTCTGTGTTTGGCCGGTCAGCGATTCTCACCCATGCACGTTTGGCAACAGAATGGAACAAAAACAAAGGGGGAAAAAAACAGCATTCCACATAAGTGATATTCATATGTGGTCAGCTGTGAACTATGTTATCTCTCTAAGCAAGTAGATATACAGCTGGAAAACAGCTCTGCTGGCTCAGTCGTAGCAGTCTTTAGTGATAAGTGGCTTGCCACAGCGACAGAGCCTTCACTTTATGTAGAATATATGTTTGTGATTAGCTAGACAAGTACACTTTTTAGTCACTTAAATTACAAAAATAAATGTGTTATATAAAATTCCATTTGAGCTGCATTTGAGGTTGTGGTGCAACAGTGTTGAAACCTTCGAGCAACAGACGTCCTTGGCCACCTCTTTAAAATAGTCTTGTTTTCTGCCAGTAAGCACTTTCCATTCTTGGCATTATTCATCATTTGTTTTTTCAGCCAAGCTCTCTCCTAATAAGCCCATAAAACAGACCTGTGAAACTCAAGACCTATAACCAGCAAGGTGACACATATATAAGACATTTCTACGTTCTGGAAACATGTTTATTGGTTATAATACAAAGTAATGCAAATAGCTCCATACCTTTAACCTCTACAAGCAATTGATACTGTATATAAGTACAGTACATTTTTCATCCATTTAGAATATACTAGATGATACAATAGCAATACTCAAAAACAATCACAACAATGTGAATTGATTTCAAAGTAAGATTACTTAAGTAGTAACTAATCAAGTTAAAATACAAACATACTGTAGGTCTTTTGAAGACTTACGGCACCCTACCAACTATTTTCCTGCAGGTTATTCTATAGTTCTTGCTTTTCCAAATGTAGAGTAGAACACTGCTTGATTTTTGTATGTACTTAAAGTACAGGCACATAAAATGGCATCTTATCTATATTGAAGGGAAACAATTTACTTTTTCCCCCACAAAGAATCCAACTTTGTGTAAGCCAATGCTCAGGTATTGTACCAAAGTGTGCTACTATGGAGTTGAAAAGTTCGAAAAAAAATTAACATGATACTTTTTCTGTGTTGTTGCATTAAAGATTAAAGAAGTGTCGCGGAGCTGTCCAATCAGCAGGGCTCACTGCAGGCGTGGCCGCAGGTTGTCTTGCAGCACTTCTGCTCTCCTGGACACTGACCATCATGGTAGCAGTACTCAGCACACATGGGGGTTCCCTGGGGAAGGGCGCAGCGACCCGGCTTCACTGGCAAAACATACACAGTGTCAACACATTCATGTGATCACACACTATGGAGTTTTGCCACTGTTGCTCACATCTAACCTGTGTATGGTGCAATGCACTCATGTCCACATCCATTGTGGCAGCACTTCTCATCCTTGGGACAGTCGCTGTCATTGGAGCAAAATTCAGCACACAGTCCTGAGCCCCAGTGCCTGCGAGGACACACTCCTGGTTTAGCTGAAGGGTAAGGAGACAATATATACAAAGAGGTGAAAAAGAAACAAAAAGTACTGTCCATGCTTGATTCCCACATAATTTCAGTCACTGAGAAGATTCAACCAAAGATTTAACAGCTGCCCACTTGAGAAAAAGTACAACATTGTGGCTCGTACTGAAAGCAGGAGGGACACAGACAGCTCCACAGTCAAAGACACAGCATTTGTGGTCAGCAGGACAGTCTTCATCACACACACACCCCTTATGTGATGGGACAACATTAAGGCGACGTGGGCATTGGCCAGGTTTTGGAAGAATCACTGAGAGAAAGAAGCAGTGAAGCAGAACAGAAGAAAGATCAGCTGTGGAAACTGGGATAACATTAATAAAGGTGTCTGGTTACCAAACAACGTGTTGTGGAATGGAACACACAAACACTCACTCTTTTTCAGAATAACATACATTAAACACATATTACCATCTGAGTCAAAACACATACCTGTTAAATTGCCATCAGCTCCTGCAGCAAAAACTATGTCAAAGTGCACCGATGCACTGAGTGCTAAAATCATTGCACAAACTGCCGACCAGTGTTGCTCCATGTTAACTTCTTTCTCACAAGAATGTACTCCTGTTTGGACAAATATCCCAGTACACAACCTGCAGGCTGAGCAGCCCAGCTAGAGGATGCTGGGTCCTTGTGCCTGTAGAGTTACATTCCCATCTCTGCACTTGAGGGGTCCTGAGCTATTTGATGGGATGTGACAGAAGACACACTTTTCCCAATCAGCTGCTTCCCAGTGTTGCCACTAATAGGTCTCACTTTAGTCTTTACATGCTTATTTGTACATTATGTGTGCCTAAACTAATATTTAGTTGTTTTTTTTTGGTAAATTACATGATGTTTATGTCATAGTTAATTTTTGAAAGTAGTCAACACTGCACACACTCCCACCTAAAGTTTAACTATTGCCCACTTTTCAAGGGTTGTGGAGACAATTCAGGTAATGTAAAGTAGCCAGATCCAAATCTTGAACGGTGTATTGGGTGCACGGCAGTGGCAAGGATCAAAGAAAACAAAACTCCGGCACTCACAGTCACTCAGGTCTTCTTCTTTTGCCCACATTAAATAAGAAGACTACTTATCTGTGTGCCAGAGGTTTGTTTTCTTTGACAATTCAGGTAAAATATAATAGGATGTCAACGATTGTATTTTTGAGCAAATTGTGGTACATAATGATGACAATGTTATGAATAAATGGTCAGCTGTAGCTGTTATGGATCATGTGTTTGCACTAAGTGCTGCTATTGATGTCCTTTTGGGATTAGAACTTTGGCTGCACTTTAACAGCATTTCATATTTATAATGTTATTTCTGCCTTGTGCTGTGGCTTTAGTAGTCCTTTTTATGCAAAATGTCACTTAAACTACACTATGTAACAATCAAAGATCATCCCCTACTAAGAATGTTATGTATCTGACAAAGCATGGAGCGTTCTCAGTCTGACCCTGTGTTTCCATCTATTGGCATAATAAGGAATTACATGTAAGCTGTTAGATGGAAGGTGGTTTAGTCGTTCTCACTGACAATTGTGTTCCTTTATTTGCATCACGCTTGACAAGACAGGTTTTTAGGGAAGAGATATGCAGACTACTCATCATTAAGGTTAATGTGCAATTGAACTGTAGATCTTTCAAGGTGAAATTAAAATACAGTACGCTGAGCAGGTCTGGCAATGCAAGACTAATGTTTAAATAATGGTGGACAAGAATAAAACTGAATAATTAAACCAAAACAATCCCATGGTGGATAAATTGTGTCCGCCATAACAAATCACAGCATGTTTAAAACAATGTCGTAAGAAAAGTGTGAAGATGTATAGAATGTAACAGAGATGACATCAAACTTTTGTACAAACTTCAAAAGTTTATTGACCTTTTTTAAAATACACAATAACTGAAAGCAACACATGTATTTTGTATGTACACTAACAAGAATAAGAACTGTGTTCCAAGCCTCCTGTTAGCCAGGTTCACAGTTACAAAATAATGTTACTTGAAATAAAGTGCTATATATCTTTTGCAATTATTGCGTAAACACGCTTGATTTTATAACATGTGCATGTGATTTCATTACATAAAACATGTAACATTTCTTAGTGTGTACACTTTTGCTGCCAAATGAATGTTTTAAAAAACTGAATGCGGGCCCAATTTGCATTGCACATTCAGTATGCCTGTTCTGGTGTGACCATGTTCTTAACATGCATACTTGACAAAAGCATACACAGCAACTGCAGTGGCTTACATTTTCATCTTGAAGCAGGAAATAAAAATATTTTTTTATTTCCTGCTTCAAGATGAAAATGTAAGCCACTGCAGTTGCTGTGTATGCTTTTATAGCATATACTGTACTTATTACAGGCACACTAGTCTAACTAATAGCACTACTAATTGGAAAAATATTTTCACAATACTCTGAAAATTCAAACAAAGTTTTGGACAACTATGTTGTTCAATCTTTGAGAAAAAGCGCAAATTTATAAACGAGGTATAACAGAAAGCACTCAATATCACTCCATAGCCTATCTTTTTTTAGTCTTTTTATTTATTCTTTGTGGGAGATTTGGTTCTCCTGCTCCATAGGTTTGCCCTGCCAGGCTTCATTAACATTATTATTATTAACGAGACGTCATTAGTCATTAAGCCTGCCCGTTGAAACAAAATATAAAATATAAATAACCGCATTATTAAATGCTGTGCAACAACATATTGATGATAACAGAATAAGAAAAGACACTCACCTTACACGCATGTGTAAATCTTCCTGCTTCTACCGGTGTCCAGGTAATTCATGGGCATGATATTAAAACAAACTCACAAATTAGTATTTCGTGGCCACAAATTAGTATTTCGTGGGCACGTTATACCTATTTTGTGGCCACAATATGGTATAACGTGCGCACAAAATACTATTTTGTGACCACGAATTAGTATGTTGTGGCCACAAATTAGTATATCGTGCGCACATTATACTTATATTGTGGCCACAATTTATTTATTTTTCCCACATGTCATGTCTGGGGCTCCGTAGGCCGAGCTCCCTTTGCTGTGAGACTGGACTGTCCATCTGATTCAGTGACCTGATCGTTATAAGGTGGTCCCACTACTGGGCTGTGTCATCATGGTATATCAGCCAAACGTATCAGCATTACATGTGTGAGTCAAGCCTGCAGGATAAAACTACAGATTAATGAAAGGGTCAACTCAAATAGTTTTCATATGTGGCTATTTCTAATTCTGGAAAGAGTTGCTGTATATTATGTATTTTTCAATGCTGTGAGCAACATAAACCATTCGGCTCCATCATATCAGGGAGGGGGCAAAACGTTTTCGAAACTAAGTTTAGCTTAGCATTTACATTACCATTAGCATAATATCTCTTTTTTTTTGTTGTGTGAGCTGTGTCCTCTTTTCTGGTCGTGTTATTGATAATCAGTTGTATGCACAGGTTGCAAGCTGTTTATAAAAAAATAAATATATTGATTTGGGCATATGTGTTGTCATGTGTGTATGTTGGCTGGTTAATGCACTTATTTTGTAGCCTAAATGGGTTATTTTATTGAATAGGTCTATCCTATAACATCATCATCATAATTTTTTTTTTATACATAGTGTCATTATAGGTTGTTATATGGGAAGTGTTCAACAAGGTGCAGTACTATTTTTAACCTCTGGGTGGGTGTCTCCACTTGAAGATCTCCGCCTGTTTTTTGTTGTTTTTTTACTGTTTTTCTCAGTTGTTTCCACACTTTCTGAAAGCATACTTCAAATTCTCAGAACTGTATACAAATCCAGAAACACACGCACAAATGAAAAAAACACCACAAATCTAACATAATATAATTCCATTTTGTGTTCAAATGACACACACACACATACGATCATATAAATAGACATTTCTAAGAACCAATTGAACACTGATGTGCTCAACGTAAAACACTAATATGAATGGAAAACACTATTTGTTATCAGGAGACCTTTGCCTTTTGCATGTTCTGTGTTACTCCTACATCGTCCATAAATAAAAAAATATGTAATGTTTTAAAATATCTTTGCATAATGTTGGTTTACTCTCATTTACTGTAAAACACAAATATAATGTAATATAAAAGGTTTATTTTCTACCAAAATAGTGTTTACATCCAATCAAATATGAAGCTGAATGTGTAAAATGTTCTACGTACAGAACAAAAAAGCCTAGTAATAGAAAAATATACCGTACACAGTAAAAAAAGGAAAAAGAGAAAAAAATGTGTCTTCATCCTGTCTTCTGCTTTGGTCTGGCCACAGCACCTTATCAACATGGCAGGCAATGTTCTCCCTGGTCAAGTAACTGGGCAAGTTTCGCCTAGCATGGCCAATTCAGCCCTGCTCAAGTTTGGTTGTACTCTCTGCCCTGCCTCCCTCATTGTTAGACCAAAGTGGCCTGAATCTCATCAGAAATTATGGCTCATCTTTCTCTTCTTCTTCCTCCTTCTCCTTTTCTTACTGTACTCACACTCCTCTTGCTTCTCTCTCCTATGTTGGCCAAAACAGAAGAGTTCACCTGTGGCCCTTTGATTGCTAAAGCTCTGATTGCTAATTGAAACAATTGTGCAACACTTTTTTTTTGCCCATGTAAGGAGTCAGAGTAGATAGTAGAAAATTTAAGTTTAGCATTTTCAATGGCAGTGTGTTGCATGTAAACACAAGAGATTTTATTTAAGAAGATCATGCCAAGTGTAGAGAAGTGTGCGTAGTGTTGTGTTGAAGAAAGTCAGGTTTAGAACTGTAATTTCAGTGTAAAGCAGGAAATGTGCTTGTATTTTACTAGAATTGGTTCAGAGCGTTGGGACATTAATTACAGATTGTGGTCATTGTGTCTCAAGTACCAGAATTAGTGTGTAAACCATTGAGAAAAACTGTAATATTCCAGCAATTTGTACATTGTTACTCAAGTCAAATAAGGAAACATGATTAGAGTTGAGCAGATATCACTCCCTAAAATAGACATGGTTCAGCATCAGCGTGATTTTATGTAGTCAAAATGATAAAGTCTGAGCATATTCCATATCTGTGGTCAAAATCTGATCCTTTTTGTGAGATATGTCTTCAGTGTCTCTCAGATGTTGCAATGTAGTGTAACTATGTAAATGTATTCTGTCTGGCTTTGATATGATTGACAGGTAGCTCCCAAACCCTGAAACGGGAAACAGGGAGAATCCAGAGGGTTGTTATACAGGGTGCACTGAGGAGTAATTTTACCCCCAGGAGTGGAGAGGTCATGCAATTTACATGTTCGACGCATTGCTTAGAGCAATCTCAGTAGCCAATAGGATCTTAGCTGTGAAGTTTTTTTTATATTTGACACATGCAAGGGTGTCTGTTTTTGTAAACACAAACAAGGTTAGAGTATTTTCATAATTTGGTGTTTTTTATATACTGTATATATATATATATATATATATATATATATATATATATATATATATACAGTATATAAAAAACACCAAATTATGAAAATACTCTAACCTTGTTTGTGTTTACAAAAACAGACACCTTGTTTTCTCACTCCCTTTCCATTTCCCCCTTTTTTCCCTCTTGTCCTTGGGAATTCAATCATGGAATAATGTTGCTGGAAACCTTTCCTCTATGTATTCATGTAACAAGGCTTGGCTAGTGGCTGTTATTGTATGTCCTTGAAATGATGTAGATGCTATCAGTTTCACTGCTGGCTGTGAATGCTGAACATGTGAATGAGGTGGAGAAAAAAGATGGTTCCGTATGACTGTAAGTGAAAGTTGGAGCAGGTATGGTGACGACAGGAGTTGTGGGAAATATGCCCATTTTTATGGCCTCTTTGTGCCTCACCAAAGACAGGCTCGTAGATGGAAGATGGAGATGAACAATAGCAAATTGATATGCTTGCATAACGAAACCAAGGAAAGGGAAAATATGGCTGACAAGTAAAATGAAGATGTGTCAGCAAGTATTAATAGTTACCACTGTTTTTTTTAGCATGACTGACTCTAAAATTCAATGTCTACCTCTTGTGTGACACCTTAAAGCTAACAGCAAATATTAAGGCAAATTCTTCTTCTGAGGATATGGGAAAATGGCTACACATATTATATTTGAGAGAATATTTAATAAATGTAAAAATCAGTTTAAAAAAATGGATATAGTGTTCTGGAAACAAATTATGGATTGTGTAGGATTCCTATGCAGTTACAACAGAAATATTCCGGGGCAAAGTCATATGACAAACATGATAAATGGGCATATTTGTCCATCTTGTGCTCATATTGTTTCCAGACTGACCCAAAACAAGTCTGAACTCCACCCCTTTGACCTCAATGCCCCTCCCCCCTATGCTCCCATAGACAACCATGTATTACATTGTGCATTAACCTGCCATTGACCCCTGTATGCTAAACCCAATTGCCATATTATCTTCACTGTAATGAATCACTCAAATGACTGCTTGGCACTATGGAGGGATTTGAAAGGTGTTGTCTCGTCTAAATCACCAAAATTGAGATCTGAGGTAGATGCTGCATCAGTAAAGATGGGAGAGGACTTACTTTATTTAAATTTTTTGCTGCATCCTGGAAAGGAGAGTTTCAGATCGGGGTCTAAGACAGCAGCATTGTTATTATTTTTCCATTAGAAATAATGGATATGTTTTTTAAATGTAGCACTTTCAAGAAGCCACATCTGTCACCTTACCCCTTTTTCTATGTCTCTAATTATCACTTCCTGGCTTGAGCAATTATTACTGTTGTTACGACCAATAAGCTTGACCGATGCTCCCACAAATGTGTCTACTTATCCCGTTAATACAGAGAATAATGATAATCCCGTAATAATGTTTTGAAGTCAAAATAATGCTAATGTCTCTAATGATAAAGCATGCTCAGAAATCCCTCCCCGTCATCCCATTGTCTCCCGTGGCGGAGGAGCTGGCCCCAAGGGCCCCATGGGAAATCTGTAATGTATTCAGCCAGGCCTTGGGAGTAAAATGAAAACAAATGTGGTGTAATAAAGGAGAGAAGATGAAGCGATTCTGTGATGATGCTCTCCACCAGCCTTATAAATCAAAATAAAAGTGGAGCAGGTCATATGTGCCCCCACCCTCACTGGATACACACATACATACATAGGCCTACATATACACATATGCATGCATACAAGAGTGAATACCTGTATACCATCTATTTGAAACAAATATAACATGTTCTATCCAAGCAAAATGCAGTTCATGTTGCTGTCAGTGATTTACCTTTTTGTATATTTGCATGCATATTGGTCATTTCTTTATATTATATAGCCTGCAAACAAATGTGTTAATTCTCTGTGCAAACTAAATTTAGCCCAGTTATGGTCAAATATCTAATAGACACCTCAGACTTTAACAGCATACTAGTAGGCTATCCTGACTTTCAAAAATGTACAACTGTTTTTTGCAGTACAGAAAATAGGTATTTTGCTGACCTTTTTACCTTCTAAGCCGTTGAAATGAAGAAATGTCTACTTGTGACCCATCGTGACGATTGCATGTGTCTATAGGTTATAAAGGTCAACCACAAAGTGCTTTTTGAGTTAAAATAATCCATGCATTCACAAGAAAAGCAAAGATTAGAAGAACATCTAAAATAATTAATATCATTTTGTGCAGTTTTAAGTTTTCAGCTTACATTTTCAGCTTTCCCACCCTGTTAATCATCTCATGACCCCTCAGATTTATCTAGGGGTCCTGTTTGGCGGTCTCGACCCCCATTTTTGGAAACCACCACTACTGTATTTTAAACACGATTGAAGATGATGGCAGTGGTAGTACTGCTGTCCACCTGTAGGGGCTGCTGTGGTGTCAATGTACTTACTGTATGAAGCCAATGGTCCCAAACAGAGAGACTGGGGGCTTGCTGATGATACAGTAGTGGCAGCACTCATTATACAGAAAACCCAAAGAAATTAAAATGAAAAAAAAAAGCACACAGCTGGTTATCTTGGCCCATATTTGAAGCAGGCAACTGAAGACTCAGAGATTTATTGACGGTAGAATTGGGGTTGATTGGAAAATTGTCACACTCATATACTCATGGTGTGTATACTTGAGGTCAATAACAAGAGGTGATTTTTTTTCTCTCCTTTAGGCTACTTCTGCATTGTGCAATACAATAGAATCTGCTTCGGTCCCTGCTAACTTTGAAGATGGATTTGAGACTTTCTCTGACAAGGTGGCGGCTTATTACACAGATAGAGAATAGTAAACAGAGTGCAATAAATAATTGATGCCTAATAATTTGAGGGATAGTGCGCTAGGGCTCCTTTTTTTCAGGCCAAGAATAGTGAAAACCTCCTGAGTTGTTTATTTCCTCTCTTCGTTCTTTCTTTTCATGTCCTTCTCATTTTACGAGCCATGAGTCAACACAGCACACGTAAATGATATTTTGACACAGAGAGCCATGAATAATGCATTTGAATTTACTTTTATGCCAGAGTTAGACCCCTCTCAGCACCCTTTTGCTCCCTCCCCATCTCCCCTTTTCCTCCCCCTCTGTCCCCCCCCTTTCTCCTCACCTCTCAGTCCCTACCCCCCATTCCTTTTTACCCCACTATCCTTCTGTTTTTCCTCTTCCTCTGTTCACTATTCATCCTCATCAGAGCTCAACCTCATTTCTCCTCTCCTTGCCCCTCCCTCCTTTTCTCCTCTTCCTGCTCTCTCCTCCTACACCTCCATCAGACAGTAGAGAGGAAACTGTACAGGATGAGGCTCAAGCTTTCAGAGCTGAAGATCTACTGTATCAGTGTTTATTATCCAGGTCTCGCTCAGGTGGCTGCTCACTGACACATTTTTATAATCATGAGATAGGAATTGGGACAGACACAGGCAAGATATTTTTTCCCAAGAGTTGAGTGCAAAGATTGACTTACTTGCTTACTTATTGATATGCTATGATAGACTGGGTAAACCCTGCCCGATCTGCCGGCGATTTGATTTCGCCCTGCAGCTCAGGCTGGAAACCTGTACGTTTGTCTATCCTGCTTCCGTTCACAATTTTGCGGGAACCAATCACTAACTGGCTTATCCACCTGGCGCGCTATTGGCGGGTTTAACACGATGCCGATAGAGAAGCGACCAAGCAGCTTCTTGTTTACATTCAACAAGCCGGCCACCGAAGCGCAGCAACCCGTTGATGCCGCTGTCGCTGCTACGTCACCTGGATCGTTGGTCTGATTGGTTGAAAGACTATCCAATTGCGTACAGAGTCATTTGACCTATGCCTGTTGATCACGCCTCTTGTGCAGAGAAAATACAGAGCAGACTCCCCAGACTAATGTTCAATCTTCAAAGATTGAGCTTGGTCTGGTGATAGACAGACTAATGCTATGAGCCAATGGTCTGAAATTAGGTTTAAAAATGACAAAATGTGAATGAAGGTTTAAACTTGATTTTAAAGGACAATATGTTGAGAGTGATGCTTCATTTTTCAAGTAATCAACCACTTCAAAAGCAGGGAACCCTTTTACATATGTCGCTTTACACCACCTAATGAAGGCGTCTGAGGTCAGCGAGGCCCTAATGAAGCCAACGGCATGCATTGATTCGCTGTCTAAATTAATCATCAATAACTTGATCTGTTCTGATAAAGTCATCAGCTGCTGGCACATTGCATAATCAGCAGCAATTATTCTTCCCTGCCATAGCTGATGTTTTTTTTATTAGGGCCCACAAACCACAAGCCAGACACAAATGTGTTTCAAAAGTTAATCAAAAAACGATCTGAATTTAACACAAAATATCAGCAAGGTCCCGAAAGAATGAGGAATTTCTTAATTTAGTAAAGAAAATTACTTTCTCTGAGTGCCTTAACTATGTTGTCATTGTCCGACTGACAGTATTTACTTCTCATCGTCTGTCAATGCATTTTGTCACTTTGCCATTTGTTTTTTTAAGTCACACAGTGTACTTACATGATATTGCATCTTTGCTGTTTTCTAATAATATTATTATTATTTTCTGTAAACTCTACTATCAATTTAGCCAGGATTCAGATCTCAGGGACTACAGGTAAATAAAGTTTAAATTTAAATGGCAGATAAAGCATCAGTGATACAACAACAACCCCTCCTGCAAAAGAAATCTCCTAAGCTACTTCAGATAAAATCTTATCATACAAGAGCCTGTGGCTGAATATATATCGATGTGGAAGTCTTTGACATTAAAAAGTTTGGGAATCCCTGATCCAGACCATAATCCAGATGGTGATAGCAGTCGCCGGCTGTGGCCTGTAATCTACTTACTTTACACTTGGGAGATATGCAGTCCTCATTCCTCTGGTGTGAAATCCCTCTGCTGAGAAGTGGTTTAGAAGCAGGGATGAATAATCTGCATCATCCTCATCGTCCACAGAGTGGTTCTTCATTCATAATTTACACCCCCCCCCCCCCCAACCCCCACAGCCATTACATCTGATGAAAGCCACTGACCTGAAAATACAGAGGGAATGAGCTCCTTCAAGTATGGCGTTAACTTGGTCTGTGTCCGTCCTCTACATGTTGCCAGCAAACCTCAATATATGAATCCAAAGTAAACACAGGGATCTGATGTTGTTTCTGTTTGTCTACATGGGATTGACACTTTTTTTCCACACAGATTACTTTTATTTAAATGAACTGTAACATTCCCTTAAATATAATGCACATGTATTGTGCGTATTAAAGGGATCTATGTGATTGGATGTTTCATGGCAAGATGCACAATTATTTTACTCTGACATGTGATGTGCAAATTTAGACTAAAGACCACATGTGAGGCTGTTTGTATGTAAGGCAGTATGCATGTGTCCAATGTATTAAATTCATTTCTCTGAGGCCCATGCTATGACCCAGAAACTTGCATTTTCCCAGTGGTATTTGAAAAGTGCAAAGACACACAGTATGCAGTTATATGTAGTGTGTGTGTGTGTGTGTGTGTGTGTATGTGTGTGTGTGTGTGTGTGTGTGTGTGTGTGTGTGTCCAAGACTGAGCACCAGGGGTGATTCTAGGATCAGACCTTTAGGGGGGCTCAGCCCCTAATGAGAATGTGACACGGAAACAGTGCCTTGCAAAAGTGTTAAAATCCCGCTAAATCAGTAATTTCATTAGCCGATAATCTCTGAGCTAGCTACTGAACAACAACGTCAGCTAACACTTTTTGACACAAATAACACTATGATGGAACTAAACCTGACACTTTATAAGTCACAGTAATAACGGCCAATTTGACACAATGTTCTAACATTCAGCAATTTTAGTTGCTACGTTTCAATTTGGGTTCTAATCTGCGCCATGCAATTACTAACTTCTTCTTCTCTGATGACTACCAACGTTAAACTTCACAACCGTCTCCTGCTCTCCCTCTGACGGATTAGATAGAGCGAGACTCAGCTCAGACTCTGATTGGCCAAAACTACATTTCTGTTAACCCTTTCCTGGCCTGGGTTACAGGTGCATAGCATCGGCGACAGACACACAGGATATTAAACCCTTTCAATCAAGGGGGCAGGCTTCTCTCCACAGAGTGAAGCCTCCTATGGCGCCATTTTAATGCTACCAGACTCCTCACCGCGGTTAGCATTCCACTGACTGCCATTCATTTTGGCGTCACTTTGACAGTGAATAACTTTACATCTGAAGCGTTTAAAGACTTTATTTGCCCATTGTTTATTTCTAAAGAAACACGACAATGTATAAAAGGCTCCATTACCTTGTACCTCACGTTATGGCTCCGTAGCAGACGTCTTTGTAAAAATAGGCTAACGATTGTGTCATAACCAAGCGACCTACTGTCGCATAGTAGAGGAATTACCGTACAGTACAGGAGAAGCTCGCAAGCAGTTTTGACGTACATTAGCTGGTTAGTTTAATTACTAATGTTAACTAGCATTTTAGTTAGCAATAATTAGCCTGTGCCTATGTTATCTCCTTACATATACCTACGCTCTCCGTCTCTGCAAGATTGTGAATGATTGAGATTTCTCTTGACACAGCTACCCGAAGACTTACAACATTCAGACACGTTCACGTCACATCTATGTCGGCAAGCTCAGTTTGCAGCTGCGCAGTAACGCTCGAGCCTAACTGAAAAGTGTTTCTAATAGACTTCACTCGTCTCCATCCAGAGCAACAGGATCTGTTCATCCATTCTATATACTGTCTATGCTTTCAATCTGTAATTGTTTGTCCTCTGTCTCTAACAGACAAGTTCGCAAACTCTCACTTGAAGCACCAAAATTGCTGAGCACACACATTAATGGTACGTTTCCTTGTGGCCATACATTTTCCTGAGCTCAAACCTTTTAGCAGGCATCCTTTTGTTCTACTGATTGGATTGTGACAAACAATGGAAAAAGCTTAGCCCACAATAACAAGTAAACAGTAAATTAGTGAGTCATCCTTTTCCCACAATGCACTGCCCTGTACAGAAAAAAACATGAACATCCTCTATTTAAATGAGTTAATAAATAAACTAAAACACATTCTTTTTAGCTGGGATCTGCAAAAATAATGTTATATAAGTACGTTCTCGGCCAACACAAGTTTGATGTTCTCCCTTTTCACATTAAATATATAGGCTGTTTAATCGCTGCTAAATGCATTAGTCACTGTGTTGGCCTGAGGCAAGGACTATGTTCACAGCGCATCATTTGCTGTGATACGGTATCTAAAGCTACCATATCCCTTTAAGCTAGTTTCACCAAGTGTGTTTCTTGTTGAAGTTAAGTGCTTATTTAACAGACTTTCTAGTTTCTCCTACATAGTTATTCATATCAAGGTTTTCAGAGATAAGCCCGTCTCTGAGCGCAGGGTAGGAACTACCACCCCCCTCCTCCTTAAAGAGTGGAACAAAAAGAGGAAGCTCCAACCTTGTCAATACGGTACCTGTCCTGTATCAGCACGGAAATCAGTTTATTTTGAGAACCTCAGTGTGACTTTGACGCACCACATGATTCATCTGGGATTGTAAGTCATGTTCTACCTCAATACACCAAGAGTCCCAGCTTTACCACACACCTACAGACTTTTCACAGACTAAAGTTACCACCTCAGCATGCCTGTGACTGTCGACTACAAAACTACTCGTTTTTTTTGTGGTGCAGCCCAAAAGTTCAAGAGATGCGACGGCTAGATCAAGTTTAAACTGACTTTAGAGAGTAAACAATCTCCACAGTGGCAAGGAAACGGTGACTGACAGGAAGCCTTTGACCTTTCAAACTTTGCATTGCTTTTAAAATTCAATTCTGTATTTTTTTGTACTACATTTAAAGCTGCTAGGTCTGTCTTCAAGATATGAATATAGATAGAATAGGTTGTTGTTGTTGCATGCAGAATCACAAATGCACAATCTCGAATGTAAACACACAGGAACAAAGAACCTGGACACATGTTTAATAAAGTAAATCTCTTCTGAAATGGTTGTATCTACAGCATTGTAGAGCAATAATTGTGGCCACTTTCATCCCCCGCGTAATTAGTCTTTCTTCTGTGAAGTCGTCAGTCATAAAACACACAAGAGCAGACAGAACCTTTGCCACTATTTCTGTGTGTTTTTTTCCACACTGGAATAGAATGAGTTCCCTACAGTTGATGCTATACATGTAGAAGCAGTGTGTGTACTATGTTTATATTCTTTCCAACACAGATCCTGCTTGAGACAGCAGCTTCATTTCAACACAAAATGCTTTAAGATTATTGTGCCACATTATTCCACTATTAACATACCGTTAAGTGGAATCAGAATTAGTTATTATAGTTACATACTGTATATAAGTCTTCACAGGGCTGTTGCCTACAAAATAGTTATATCTACAACCCCAAATCAGAAAAAGTTGGGACAGTATGGAAAACACAAATAAAAAAAGAAAGTAGTGATTTCTAAATGCGCTTTGACTTGTATTTCATTGCAGACAATACAACAGAACATAATTTAATGTGTTCCTCATGATTTATATTGTTTTTTATTTTTTCAAATAAACAAAATTCCTATTTTGGTTCTTGCAACACATTTCAAAAAATGTTGGAACAGTAAAGCATTTACCACTTTGTAATGTTGCCATTCCTTTTCACAACACTTAAAAGACGTTTGGGGACTGAAGACACCAAGTGATGAAGTGTTTCAGGTGTAATACTTTTCAGCAATAATGGTGCCATCACAGAAGTGCAAGTTACCTTTGCCAAGGGCACTGACACAACCCCATACCATGACCCTGGCTTTTGGACTTATTGCTGGTAACAGTCTGGATGATCCTTTTCTTCTTCTTTCTTCGGTGTCCATTTCTCCCAAAAAATACCTGAAATACTGATTCATCTGACCACAGTACACGTTTCCACTGTGTGATGGTCCATCCCAGATGCCTCCGAGCCCAGAGAAGTCGACGCCGCTTCTGGACACTGTTAACATAGGGCTTCCTTTTGGCACAGTACAGTTTTAACTGGCATTTGTGGATGTAACTACGTATTGTGGTACTTGACAAAGGTTTGCCAAAGTAGTCCTGAGCCCATGTGGTGATATCGCTTATAGATGAATGACGATTCTTGATGCAGTGCTGCCTGAGGGATCGGAGATCACGGTTGTTCAGCTTAGGCTTGCGCCCTTGTCCTTTACGCACTGAAAATCCTCCACATTCCTTGAATTTTTTTATTATGTTATGCACTGTTGAAGGTGAAATAAGCAAATGACTTCCTATCTTTCTTTAAGGAACATTGTTTTTAAACATTTCAATAATTTTCTCACGTATTTGTTGTGAAACTGGCGATCCTCGGCCCATCTTTGCTCCTAAAGGACTAGACCTTTCTTGGATGCTGCTTTTGTACCAAATCATAATTACAATCACCTGTTGACATCACCTGTTTCAAATCACATCATTATTTAACCAATTTACCTGATTACTAGCCCTAAATTGCTCCTATCCCAACCTTTTTTGGAATGTGTTGCAGGTCTGAATGACAGGAAAGGATGTATATTTACAAATGAAATTAAGTTGACCAGACAAAACATGAAATATTTTGTGTTCACATTGTCTGCAATGAAATACAAGTCAAAGTACATTTAGAAATCACTACTTTCTTTTTTTATTTGTGTTTTCCATACTGTCCCAACGTTTTCTGATATGGGGTTGTATAAAATGTTAGAATAATCTGTGATTTTAAAGTATGGACCTTTATTAAAGTATTTGTTTATTCATAAAGTAGCACAAGCATGCATCTAAAACCAGACATTTGGACATGGAGATATTTTTCTTTCTCTGTAGTCACAGATAATCATAAAAATGTTCAGATAAAGATAAGTTAATACTCTATGATGTCTTGCCGTCGATTAAGGGTCCCAAGGGCCAGTCTTTTATTCTCTATGCCATACAGGCATTGAACACAGAACAACTTTTTTTTTAGATGTGCTGTCTTTTATTATATAATGTATTTGCTGCTACCTGCCCATTTGCACTGTATATTGTGTACTATATATTTGTATGTTTTATTGTATCCTATGCAACTTTGATGGGAGAAGCCAAAGACAAATCTCATTGATACTTTTTCTGTTTTACAGGTTGAATGATGTATAGCTGAAATGTAGCACAATATACTGTGTTTTACGGCCCATGTTTTTGTTGTTTCACAAACTTGGTTTTAGGTTTCATACATTCATCATAAGTGTGACTGACAGTGTTACATGTGGTGGTGTTACATATCATATAGTCTATATCCTTGACGTTCCACTTCCGGTGCTCCGGTGCCGCAGGAAATTCCGCCGGATGCATGTATTTTCAGTTTCCTTCCGCTTTCTTTGTGTTGCAATTTTAAATTTGGTGGATTTATGAAGGCTATGGTTGACTGCTTCTCAGATCTCTGCATGGTAAATTGAGACAGCTAGCTAGACTATATATTCAATCTGAGTTTTCAGCGGCTCCATACAGAGCTTAGCGACGCCCATGACGATCGTGATGGGTTTAAAGAAATGCCAATAAACCAGAGCGCATTTTTCTCCCATACTGGAATGCTGTGTGGAGTAGCCAGACCCTCCTCCGCTCCTCAGCATGTAGACGGTCTGGCAAAGCAAGACTACATATCATATGACTTTGGGCTGAATCTGTTCCATGAAAGCTTTTCTAATCAAATCTACATATCCACTGACCTCTGTGGTACAATGTAACAAAGATGAACTCAAGTACTGTATTTAAGGACAGTTTTAACTTGTACTTTACTTGGGTATTACCACTTTATACTTCTCCTCACTTTGTTCCACTACATTTATTTGACAGCTGCAATACCTTTGCATATTAAGATTTTACGTACAAAATGTATTGATCATTTTAGAAAATATGAAGCATTGTTATATTTCAAACTACCCTACTGTGTAGAGAGTTGCTCAAATCAGCTAAAATTAAATCATAAACAAATTAGATCCACCTTGACCAGCAACAATTAAAATGCTGCTTACATGTTAAGGAATCAGAAATAAAAGTAATACAATCATATAATATACAAAATAATCTCTGAAAGGGGCTTTGCATAATAAGTACTTTTGTATTTAATGCTTAAAAATGTTTTGCTAAAGTAGCAATACTTTTACTTGTAAAGTATGTACTGTATGTACTTTTACATATCGTATTGCTGCCTTGGTAAAACATCTGAATACTTTCGCGATCACTTCCTGACTTTTCGCTTGTTGTTCTATCACTAATCCCAGATTAAAGTGACATATTCTTATGTCTAGTTACGTCTTGTGGGTCTTTTAGTGCACACAGTCACTCTCCATGGTGACTGCCGTGAAGCCAAGTGAACTAAAGCTACCCCACGTCCCAATAAAACTGATTTACTCTGGCATGTATTGTTTTGGAAAATAAATCAGTCGACTCTTTCCACTTCATGCACTCATGACATCATTTGTTTCCCCTCTTAACTCAATTATTGTCACTTAGTTCATCTGCACGGCAACAATGACCTGTAGCTACAGTATACAGTACCCTTCCCACTCTCAGAAGCATGACGGAAAGGACTAGGAAACAGTTACGCCTTGAGCCTGTACGTTTGTCAAAGTTAAATACAAGAGAGCATATTAGCCGCCTTATTTTTCTGTCACCCAATCCTCTTTTTCCCGCCTCAAAAATAAGCTTTAAGGTAATTGTGTCATTGTGTCATAAGGCACAGGGAAAAATGGTAATCCATTAAATTGTTCTCAATGTTCTCTGTTGCTTTTGTAGTACAGAGCAACACCACAGGATTTTGGAAAAGGTGAATTATGAATAATTGCCTTTGATCCAGAGAGCCTGACATGTAATAACATGTAATGCTATAGCTGATCAATGAAACTGAGGCTCCATGTTTTTTTTTATGTCCGATGAGACAGTTTGCCAGAAGTAGCCAGCTTGTTTATAATAATATTCACAAAGAGAAACTGTGATTTACAATGGCTTTATTGCCACAAAGTTAGGTTAAGTTTACTTTGGCTTACTTTAGTTTAACCTTTAACCTTTTCTGCCTGACATGTTCATCAGCTACTGAAACAAGTTACAGCTAGTTGGATAAAACAAAAAGTCATCCTGGTGAATAATTTAGTATTAAACATGAGAGGGGCCAGATGTTATTGAACACACATTTGAAAAGGTCTTTGTTGTGTCAATTAGTTGATTAAGTATCATCTACTCCGTTGTTGCTGCCGGAAACCTGATCTTTCTTTAAACAGATTAATATTACAGGGACAGTGGAGAGCAAGAGAAAGGGGACATTTTCAATTACATGTCAGCATATTTGACTGACTGTCAGCCACCATTTGATCAGGCTTTTACTTTAATTGCTTGCATTTCATTAAGTATAATCATTTATGGTGGAATTCAATCAGCGGGGATTCAGCCACACACTGTGTAAAAGGCAAACAGACAGCAGAATATGTTCAATTAAAGTATGAGAGGTTTTCAACAGTCTCATCATTAGGGTTAATTTAACTCTCAAAATTAACAATATGTTGGTGTTTAATTTCATTAGGTTCATACCACTTAATTCAATATTTTAAAATGTTGTACATGCAGGTCAAAGCCATCAGCTCAGTAACTGGACAAACTACTTGTTAATAAACACTTGTCAGGACAAAATTACCGAATGACAAAAATCTTTAGTTATTAACAGTGAAAATGTAAAGACTGGAAGTGAACAACATGCCTCTCATCGCTAATATTTTAAAGGGTTTGAAAGACACTTGAAATCCTTTCGGAGAACTGAAACCCTTTTGTTTAAAAAAACAACAACATTTCTTCCCACATGAAATACTTTCTTCCTACACAGAATCTCTAGGATGCCTACATACTGTAGATGCGATCATTCGCAGAAAAGAGGACAACAGCAGCAAAATACTAATAATACAAAATGAGGAAACAGAAAAGAAGTGAGATACAGACTGAAAAATGGAATAAGACACCAGTAGTGGAAGAAGTATTAGGCTACATAAGATAAGCAATAAAACAGTATAACAAAACTCAAATACAAGTAAAAATCCTCAATCGAAAAAATATTACTTAACTAAAAGTGAAGTAAAGTATCACCAGCAAAATATACTGTATCAAAAGTAAAAGTACTTTTGCAAAATGGCACAATTCAGAGTGTTATATACATTATTGATTATTTTTGATGATGCATTTACATGTAAGAAACATGTAATGCTGTAAAGGTGAGTAAGAGAGAGAGAGAGATAAGATAAGATAAAACTGTATTGTCCGTTCACAGAAAATGTACTTGCATCACATGCTCAAACAATAAACACAATAACATAAAAAACACAACATAAACATGTCACCCTTACAGTCTACTGTTTAATGAAAAACAATAAAAAAATTTGAAATGATAATGTCGTGTTTTACATGGAACGTCTTTATCTAAAAACTAACTGCTTCTAAATAAATTTTGTGTAAAGATTTTCCTCCAGAAATGTAGTGGAGTAGATGTATAAAGTAGCATACAATGGAAATACTGACGTTAAGTACAAGTACATGCAAATAGTACTTAAGTACAGTACTTGGGTAAATTTACTTAGTTATATTCTACCACTGTATGACCACTGTAGAATCCCTCTGCCCAGCATGAAGTCTTCATCATCCTAAATATTTAGCAAGCACCTGATTCTCAGCTGATGGTCCAGACCTGACCATATTAGGTCAGAAACATCACAAGACCTGATCCTCCACCACCTGCCAGAAGGACACACATCAACAGCTTGTCTCTTTCTCCGTCAGATTCTCTGGTTCACCTGCAGGAAGAAAATGATTTTGCAGTGAGCCAGATTATCCTTGCTACTGATGGAAGATATGCCACTTGTGGATTTGTAAAAAGCTTTGGTTTGCTGATCAAACACATTTTTAATCCAAAACATAAGTACAGATAAAAACTGTTATGGAGAATTTCTGTCTATCAGCAATGCAGGCGAAAACACTAAGACTTAATTGTTTGCCCCCAACAATTCATTACATGGGTTTGTTTTGAAAATAAAATGATACATGGAAAAGGCAGTTATATGACAAATGATCACATAAATACACATTTTCTCACATATCCATATCTAGCCATGCAGACAGTTTGAGATTTACAGTATGTGTCTGAGATGTAAGCCTTTTTTATTTTTTATTTTATAGAAACTTCTAGAAATAATCCCTATAAAAACTGTTGAGTGTGTTCTGTGGAATATGTGGAAGTAACTGGGACACTGTTCCTGGAAAGGCACGTTGCTGTTGACTTTTTAAAATGTAAAGTTTCTACATTGTATTAGGGTCGAGGCAACCATTTTAGAGACTAATATTTCAGAACCTGGGCAAATGAAACTGAAGTGATGTATGAAGCCGTGGCAAACAGCTTATTAGCCATGCTAGTGTATGGCCGTGGCTCTAGGGATAGCAATGTTGAACTGTTGATCTGATAGTCGGTCCACTTCGGTCCAGACTGAAATAATTTGAAAACTATTGGATGCCCTTGTCATGAAACTTGTACAGAAAGTCATGGTCTTCAGCGTCCTCCTGACTTTGGTGATCCCTTAGCTTTTCCTCTAGCACCATGAGGTTGACACTTGCGGTTTTTGAGTGAAATGTCTCGACAGCTACTGGCTAGATTGCTATGGCATTTGGTACAGAAATTCATGTTATCTTCAGGATGAATAGTAATAACTTTGGTGTTCCCTTAACTTTTCCGTCTAGCGGCATCATCAAGTAAAACATTTAATTTGTCTATGACCAAATCTGAAAAATGAGTAGGCTACTTTGTGTGTTGCCCTAATCAGCAAATGTTAGCATGCTAACAAGCTAAACAAAGATGGTGCACATGGTAAACATTATACCTACTTAACATTAGTGTGTTAGCACTGTCATTGTAAGCATTTTAGCATGCTGACGCTAGCATTTTGCTCAAAGCATGGCTGTGCTGAAATACAGCCTCATAGAGCTTTTAGTGAAATGTTCTGTGTTCATCTCCCAGAATCCACAACTAGATGTTGGTTTCAGAACCACCTGGCTTGTCAAGGTTCAGTCACTCTGAGACCGGCCTATGCTATTCTCACCCCGTGTCATCTCAGTGCTAATCCATTCAGTTCGGGCCGAAACGCCACACATGAACAGAAATAGAAGACAACACTGCAGGAGATGTGCATAAACAATACCTTCTCTTTGACTGCCTTCAATGACATTGTTTCTCAGTAAGAAATGGGGGGGAAACCATGAGGTGGTTTCTTTCATCCTATGTGCACGGCTGAGGCGCGTGGGTGTTCACCTAACAGATGGACAGCCCGATCTAAATTATAATCAGGTTATCCAGTGAGAAGAGGGACAGCTCATCATTGATGGGCATGTCATTTGCATAAAAGTACACACTGCTGTGAAAACCCCCATTGCCTGCAACATATGCCTTCAGTTCACTTTATCTAGGAATGCAAAGCGCCAAAACTACATAGTGACAAGACATCAGGCGTTAAAGGAAAAAAAAGAAAAAATTATTCACAAGCATTGTAGAGAAGTAATTCACTCCTCTTGTTACATTTGTTTTTTTCATAAATACTTTGTGTATCAGTTTGTTCTTGTTTGCCAGACAGTGTTCAACAGAAGCCTCTGGAGCTTGTCTGCAGTCAAACAGCCTTTCTCCTCTCTTTCTCTGTTTTCTGTCAGTTTTAAGTGATAGAACACAAGGGTGAGGGATGTCAGCAACAAGCAGCTGTACAGGAGTGTGTTGATGCTGGTCTCTCCTGGCACATGTGAAAGCTGTCACTTTTTTTCTCAATGACAAAATCTCAAGTATGAAAACACGAAGGCAGAAAAGATATTTAAAATCTTTGACCACAATCTTAATTTGACAGAATGAAAGAAACAACAAAATGCATTTCATAAAAGTAACATGTATGTCATTAAAGCATGTATCAGAATTAGTTAAATTAGAGAAAAGAAAAAAAGAAATCTTGCTGTGTTTGTTTTCTCAGTTATGTGCTTACTCTTTGTAACGTAATGGCAATATTTTCACAATGTTCCCCACCATCTGTGGGAACGTGATACCTTTCTATAGCTGAGTGAAAGAGGGGTGGGGGGAGGAAGTGGTGTTCTCTAATCCCAGAATCCCTCACATCGAATCATGCAAATTTGGTGCACTTTGAAGCGAATCCAGCTCCTACCATATGCAGAGTGAAAACAACAATCTATTATGCATGCATTGCACCAAGCTTATGGTAATGTTATTTCACTGCTATTCCTATAAAGTAACATTTGCAGATACGCAACATATCTAAAGTTTCTTTTAAAATAATATTTGTCTCATTGTGGTGTGTATTTGTGAATAACAAGCAAAAATGTTTGGAGGTAGCTGCTGAGATATGTTTGCGTCTCGCAATGGAAGTGATGCTTGGAAATTGGATGGGTGATATTTTCTTCTTCCAATCTGTGTTAGAGAGGTTGTATTTTTCACGTATTCACTTTAAGTATGTTCTCATGATTCAAGTTCTGCTCTTCAAATACAACAACACAATTTAAAACTTCCTGCAATACAATGCTTTTGTTTTTCATGGTGTTTGTCACTCCCCTAGCACCAAGAGCTTAGCGTTCATGATGTCTGTGTCATGTTATTCATCAGTAACAGACTATGTTATCCTGTCAGAGCAACAACATGGAGTTAGAGATCTGCATCAGCCACAAATAAACTTTTAATGACCAGGTATGTGTTGAAGCTCTTAGGCTGCTCATCACAACAAATTGCTGGGCGCTCTCGCATTATATCTCACAAGCCAAGAAGCTGTCAGATCGCTTTGTTTCCCTCTGTCTACGGATGAATTAAGAACACAAAATCAATGATATTTCCATTGGTTCAATGGATAATTAGGGCCCACGACATGCCAAGAATCATTTTCCATCTTGGCTCATCCTAATTTGGGGGAGGAATCATGCAAAGTGTAATTGGCAAGACAAAATGTGACTGGTGTCTCCCAAGCGGATCCATGCTTTGTTACAACATGGAGTTCTTAATTAAGAGACCGGCAGCTTGCTTGATTATGTTGCGTTGTATTATAAAATTATAAGCATAAGCCTTCCAACACTCTGTAAGTAAACTAATTTAAAACTTAAGTGAAGTTTACCTGTCTTTTCTATCTATCTATCTATCTATCTATCTATCTATCTATCTATCTATCTATCTATCTATCTATCTATCTATCTATCTATCTATCTATCTATCTATCTATCTATCTATCTATCTATCTATCTAATTTATCTATCTATCTGCCTGTCTGTCTCTATCTATTTGCTTGCTTTGTATATACTTATATCTTCAGGATTTAAATTGTTTCATCTCTTTCTCTCCCTCTGAGCGGATCTGAAAGATGAAACCTTACTGAAAACAACATCAGCAGATTTTAGACTGTCTGGGTCAGTGTGGGTGGTGTTGAAGAAGGGATGGCGTATTGTTGAAAGGACACACACACACACACACAACACACACACACCACACACACACACACACACACACACACACACACACACACACACACACACACACACACACACACACACACACACACACACACACACACACACACACACACACATGCAGACAAGCACACTTTGCGGTGTACCTGTGACAGCACTGTTATGAAAGATGACTTGTTGATTATAAAACCTATTTCGCACCCTGAAGTACTGTTTTCCTGCCGTGTTGCATGTACCCAAACCTTGTACATACACATGCTTATTTGCTCACTTGTAGAGTGTCTAGGTGTCGCTCTGCATCTTGATGGTGGGTACTGAGGTGGTTACAAAGGCATTTCTTAGATGCATTAGGAATCTTTTTTTTTACCTTCCTTTTGTATTTTTATTTAGGATTGAAAAATATTATTCAGCACTGTCTGGCAGTACTGTCTTGTTTCAACTCTTTATTTAATCTATATGATGTGCACACTACGAGATATATTCAAACCCCAAACCAAATGTTATGGCTGCACCATTCCATGAAATGAAAATATTCTAAATGCATTGTGAATCATTGTATACACATTTCCTCAAATGTCAGCCTGACCTATTTATCATATTTGGAAACTTTGGGATCTCTACTAGAATTTAGTAAAATAAAGCTTGTAAGTTTGTATTGACTGGACCATGACCAGTCAAAGTGATCTACGTGTTAGAGGTTATTATGTACATGATACAGCCCTGTGGTGCATACATACAGTATATAATACATACAGATATACATACATGTATACAACACTGACATATACACAAACATGCATGCAGTAGACACAGTCACACTCACAGCCATTATGCACACAAAGCCTCATAGCACGAGCATACACCTTATAAATCCACAGGATTTGGGGTATAAAACTGTTAACCTACTGTTGAGAGTGAGTGTGGCTTGGCAGGGGCGGCTGCATATCATACAGGATGAGAGATGGGACATGGGGTGGCTTTATCACTCAAACTGGCCTCATGGAGCCCAGTGCCAGCCAGACTCCCAAGTTATTCTACGCCAGAAGAGCATTGATTTTCCACACTGTTAGCTCACATGATTCCCCCTTTCCTCAGAGGAAAATTGCCGGGATGAAGAAAAAAAAAGGACTCTCTGTGATCGATTGGTCCACTGCGCTACTGAATTCAGGTTACAAGCTGAGGGAGATGAGGAGAAAGGGAGGGAGCGTGAGGATGAAGACAGTGCACAGCGGGGGGGGGGGGGGGGACTTGTAAAACTGGGACTGAGGAGGAATAGGCACAGTTGTGAGGCAACATCAATATAACTACACAGCTATTAGTTTTACACCCTTTCAACATTTACCATTATTAAAAATAATTACCATTTGGCACATTTGTACTTAACCAACTTGTTGCTGTATTTTTTTTTATTAATTCTTGCAGAGGCCTCACATAAGTAGAATTATGTATCAGTTAAGACCTATCAACCTTTATTTGCCCTCTTTTAAATGTTATTAATCTTTCCAAAAATACTTTACACTTGACTTTGGCTTATACATTCATGTGGGCTGGGTACTCACATTAACGATCCTAAAATATCTGTGTAATCAAAGCCACTCATTATTTTTAGCCGTACACTACACAACAGCAACAGCATTGTATAGTCAATTTTTCACACATTAAATGCTTTCGGAAAAAGCCAGTAATTATCCAAAAGTCCTGGATACAGAGCCAACAGCGGCGATAAGCAACAGAACACTATTATTTAGTTACCTTCCTTGACGAAACACTTGGCAACAAAGGAAGAACAGCAAGTGTATTGGAGCCGGTAAGAAAATAGCCATCAACAGCCAGTCACTTAGCCATTTACTATTAATAAATAATGATCTGTCTTCCTCTTAGCCATTACTTCTACTAGTTTTAAATGGTATACATTTTCATTAATGTCAGTAGATTCTTCTTTATTGTGCCATCCTGCATGTTAGGTGAGCCTCTCTCTCAGCCTCTTAGGACCATTATGTAGTGATGCATATGAACTCGTTTTCACATGATGGATGTGAAGGGTGGAGAGAGGTACAATGGCCCATACAGTAGCTCATCTATGAGTGTGAAAAGAGTAGCTTCCTGTGTGTTTTACCAAGAGACATCGCGGCATGCAAGTATGTACTGTAGATATTTGATAGATTGTTTAGCCATGCTAGAGCCAATTCCCTTCACCTACATTGTACTGGGATAATGGCAGAAGTCTCAGAGACAGATAGCTCAAAAAAAAATTTAATCAAAACTATCTTCATGGTTAGATAGGACTATAGAAATCTGGATGGGCTTTTGTGAACCAATTTTTTTTCAGAGGCATGCAACCTTATTTTAGCTCTGCAACATTTATTTGATTTTTTTAGGTATGAAAAGGGGTATGGAGGACTATTTTCATACACTGAAGTATTGAGTAGCTCAGCAGTTATTAGGCCTGCTTTCACCCAGATCTAAAGTGTATGCTTTCTTAAAGAAATGTCTTATTTTGCTATAATACCATAACGCTGTCTAAATTTACATGTGTATGAATGAAGCTGCCATACAGTAGTGCTCTGCTTAGACTTCCATAAACCTTTGATGTTGTTTGATTGAGTTTCTCTGTTGCCTTGAATACATCAAACCACACTACTTTTTTCACTGACGAGGTAGCCCCTCCATATGGGCATAATTATTACAGTTGTAATGTTAAAAACTGAAATAGTTCATGCCAGAAAATACACATTGTTGTGGGACGGTCATAAGTTAAAGGCTCATTCTCTACTTTTTTGACCATATAAATCGAAGTTATATTTACATATAGTATCAAAGAGTTTGATGTGTACATTTTAAATAAGCATTTTATGTCTTTTTTCACATCATTGAATGCTTTATAAGCATGTGATGATGATATAAATAAGTTAAGTTTGATTATTTATTTATTTTATTGAGCGTAAAAGTCCTGTCAATCAAGTGATAGTAGTGATTTGGGGATGACCCTTTTGTTTGAATTGAGATTAAAAACTGTAAATGCTGCTTCTTAATCATGTTTCTTGTAATTAGAGGATGATCTCACAGGGTTACAAAGTAATGAAAAATGTATTATTTTAATCAAGTTATGCAGTTTAAGTCTAACAACAACATCAGGTTAAGAAGTTGTTGTTTGCTTTACCTGCTGTAATTAACCTTGTTATTAATCATATTCTCTGTGTATGCAAATATTCATAAATGTTCAAAATCAGCACTTACTATAACACTATTCCAATTGTCCCCAGACATAACAAATGCTATATTTACATCTCAACTTAATCTAAAAAGGTTTTCATATTTATCTAAACAATTTCTTTTTTGGGGCCAGAATGGGTGAGAAGCATTGCCACTTTAATTACATCAATGTAAATATTTCATATTGGCTAAATCAGATCTTGTGGTTGCAACATTCTTGTAAATGGAATTTTATCTGTAGCTCGAGACCATTAGTGGCACTGAGTTCTGAGGCAGCCTAGAGGACGGTAATTAAGTCCACTCAGCCGTGACTAAACATTTTTGACATTTTTCCTAGTCCGGAATGAACTGTCAGTGTGCAGAGAGAGTAACCATCTTGTCACTTTGTGTTTGTATAAGAATAGTAGAGAAAGCTGGGTGCTGCGCTGTGAGTTCAGAGTTTCATATCAGACATTTTTCATTATCCAAAAAAAAAAGAAGGAATCAAATGCAGAAAAAGAGAAAATTGTGCTGGCTTAAACATGGGTTTGTCTGTCTATCTGTGTGCAGTGTGTGCATGTGTGTGTGTGTGTGTGTGTGTGTGTGTGTGTGTGTGTGTGTGTGTGTGTGTGTGTGTGTGTGTGTGTGTGTGTGTGTGTGTATGTGTGTGTGTGTGTGTGCGCGAGTGTGAGTGTATGTGTGTCTAAGATAGAGTGAGAGGAAGAAAGACTCTAACCCATTTCTAATTCCAAGCTATTTCATTTTACAACAGTACTGACGAGAGAGCAGCCTGAAATACAGTATGTGTTCAAATTTAGAGAATGTCTCGGGCACAGCAAAGAAAAGTAGGGCACATTTGACTTTGCTTTGCATTATGGTTTGCTGATGGATCAAAGCTGTCAGAATAGCCCAGTTTCTCACGGGTGCTTTTGTTAGATCTTCTCTATATTAGCTTGGACCTTTAACCAAGGTGTGTGTGTGTGTGTGTGTGTGTGTGTGTGTGTGTGTGTGTGTGTGTGTGTGTGTGTGTGTGTGTGTGTGTGTGTGTGTGTGTGTGTGTGTCTGTGTCTGTGTCTGTGTGGTCAGATTCATTAGCAGAAACTGAGGTTGATTCCAACAAAGTTACGTCATATTGTGATACATTTTGCATCTCATATTAGTAAGATACCAGCGTACTTATATGTTTCTCCTCTTGTGCGTGCAGATATAATGAGTTACAGTGGTATGGAAAACAAAATCCAGAGATAACAAGGTGACTTTGAACTTGCCTCTGAAGATATTCCACTGGAATTCTTAAGAAGAAGAAAACAACCAATGCCTTAATAGCCAATGCAAGCATTCCATCAACATTGGTATGCTTGAGTAAATTGAATACCCCTGCTTTGCCTTTTGTTCTAGAAAATGCATCAAATTGATTGAAAGAAGCAATTACGGTACCAGGGAGCGGTATTGATTTTATGAAAGTGTGCAATTACTTTAATTGGAATAACCTTGTCTCGATTAGATGTTCGTAGTAGGCTATGTTTAAAAAAATGTCTGCATTTTACAGAGTTGTTTTGATTTTGAGCAAATTCCATTTCCAGTGCAGCCCGACCTTTGAACCTGATTAGCCTGTTCATTTTCTTCTGTAACCATTTATGCTGGGGATTCAAAAGACTTTCAATCAACATGGGTTCAATGGTAATGAGAAAAGTCAATGGGAACATTAGTGAAAATTCTTTTCAATGCCACATGTTTGAATGATTCTTCTGCACAATACTGGGTTAGATGTGTGCATCAAGTACCCTGTGGAAGCCCAGTTATGAGTAAATAAGAACTGTGTTTTATTGCTGAATGTGTTGGTTGCCAGGTACGATTCAAATATCTTCTGTTCCAGAAATACTGAGTTAGGTTAGAACCAGTAAAAAAAAACAGTGAAGTCAAGCCTTAAATCTGGCTTCATACCATGTGACTTGACACGGATCAACCTAATGAAAGAGAGACAGAGAGAGAGAGAGAGAGAGAGAGAGAGAGAGATAGAGAGAGAGAGAGAGAGAGAGAGAGAGAGAGAGAGAGAGAGCTATACCCCCATAAAACCATCTCTGCTTTCAGTTCAAATAGGTCCTATCATCTCCATGACAACAGTCGTAATGGTAACATGGAAATATATTAATGTAAAACCATGGCAACGTTCTCCAATTGAATTAAGCAGCACCTGTGCACATTACAGAAGAAGATAAAAGACAAAAGGAGCCAGCTTCTGCTTGCCAAGCAGCTGTGGCTTTCAGACCTTAAAAACCATCTACATTTCCTGAACGCATTTGTTTTCCAATGTTTCTGTGCGGCAAATTACCGTAGCGTTGAGCGCTTTTTGAGGGTTTTTCTGTCGTATTTGTGCAAACAGATGAGAAACTGGATAATTGTGTTCTTTTTTCCCCCCGTTGACTATAAACCCAGCTCCTCTGCCAGCGTGTTGTAGCCGGATTAAGAGTATGTGTGTTTTACCATTAAATCACATAATGGTGGGGCAATCATTCTGATAGGTAAAAGGGCACAGTGTTTGTTCACAAAGAGACATGTTAGATGCAGAAACCCTGTACATTGTGCTCCCTTTCATTCAAAACAGAGAGTGAGAGAGTGAAAGTGGTAGTGTTCAGCCTTCTTTACTCCGAGCTGAGCTGAAAAGCGAAAACATTATCTACATCACCATGCCATCAAATCTGATGGATTTTATCTCCCCCCCCTCCCCCCTCTTTCTTTTCTCTCCCCCTAGCCTCTGTGTTCACTGGTAATGGCAATGTTGCATTCTCTCACCCTTAAAAATGTGAGTCTGTGTGTGTTTGTGTCTGTAAAAGAGGAAGAAAGAAGAGGTGAGGCTGGCCAGGACACAGCGTTAGTGAAATTACTCTTAAAGTGCTCATATTATGCTCATTTTCAGGTTCATAATTGTATTCAGAGGTTGTACCAGAATAGGTTTACATGGTTTTATTTTCAAAAAACACCATATTTTTGTTGTACTGCACATTGCTGCAGCTCCTCTTTTCACCCTGTGTGTTGAGCTCTTTGTTTTAGCTACCGAGTGAGGCATCTCACTTCTGTTCAATCTTTGTTGGGAGTCGCACATGCGCAGCTAGGTAAGGATAACTGGCCATTAAGAAGCAGAGTTTGAGGGCATGCCATACTAGCAGCTAGGCGAGCATTATAACGTGTGTTACAAAGTGACGCACGTTTTTCACGGAACTAAAATACTGTGTACTAAAATAGAGCTGTTTGCAGCAGTTTGTGAACAGTGTTTTCTCTGGAAGATGGTAAGTCCCTTTAGGGATGACATTTGGGCTTTTTCACTTTGTAAACCTATAACATGCGCAAAAAAACATACAACCCCAAATCAGAAAAAGTTGGGACAGTATGAAAAACACAAATAAAAAAAGAAAGTAGTGATTTCTAAATGTACTTTGACTTGTATTTCATTGCAGACAATGTGAACACAAAATATTTCATGTTTTGTCTGGTCAACTTAATTTCATTTGTAAATATACATCCTTTCCTGTCATTCAGACCTGCAACACATTCCAAAAAAGGTTGGGACAGGAGCAATTTAGGGCTAGTAATCAGGTAACTTGGTTAAATAATGATGTGATTTGAAACAGGTGATGTCAACAGGTGATTGTAATTATGATTTGGTGCAAAAGCAGCATCCAAGAAAGGTCTAGTCCTTTAGGAGCAAAGATGGGCCGAGGATTGCCAGTTTGCTAACAAATACGTGAGAAAATTATTGAAATGTTTAAAAACAATGTTCCTCAAAGAAAGATTTTGCTTATTTCACCTTCAACAGTGCATAACATAATTAAAAGATTCAAGGAATGTGGAGGAATTTCAGTGCGTAAAGGACAAGGGCGCAAGCCTAAGCTGAACAACCGTGATCTCCGATCCCTCAGGCGGCACTGCATCAAGAATTGTCATTCATCTATAAGTGATATGACCACATGGGCTCAGGACTACTTTGGAAAACCTTTGTCAAGTACCACAATACGTAGTTACAGCCACAAATGCCAGTTAAAACTGTACTGTGCCAAAAGGAAGCCCTATGTTAACAGTGTCCAGAAGCGCCGTCTACTTCTCTGGGCTCAGAGGCATCTGGGATGGACCATCACACAGTGGAACATGTACTGTGGTCAGATGAATCAGTATTTCAGGTATTTTTTGGGAGAAATGGACGCCGTGTGCTCCGGACCAAAGAAGAAAAGGATCATCCAGACTGTTACCAGCAACAAGTCCAAAAGCCAGGGTCTGTCATGGTATGGGGTTGTGTCAGTGCCCTTGGCAAAGGTAACTTGCACTTCTGTGATGGCACCATTAATGCTGAAAAGTACATAGAGATTTTGGAGCACAATATGCTGCCTTCAAGAAGACATCTTTTCCAGGGACGTCCATGCATATTTCAACAAGATAATGCAAAACCACATACTGCACACATTACAAAGTCCTGGCTGCAGAGGAAGAGGACACGGGTACTTGACTGGCTTGCCTGCAGTCCCGACCTGTCTCCAATAGAGAATGTGTGGCGCATTTTGAAGTGCAAAATGCGACAACGAAGGCCCTGTACTGTTGCCCACCTTAAGACTTGTTTGCAGCAAGAATGGGACAAAATTACACCTGAAACACTTAATCACTTGGTGTCTTCAGTCCCTAAACGTCTTTTAAGTGTTGTGAAAAGGAATGGCAACATTACAAAGTGGTAAATGCTTTACTGTTCCAACTTTTTTTTAAATGTGTTGCAAGAACCAAAATAGGAATTTTGTTTTTTTTAAACAAAAACAATAAAAATCATGAGGAACACATTGAATTATGTGCTGTTGTATTGTCTGCAATGAAATACAAGTCAAAGTACATTTAGAAATCACTACTTTCTTTTTTTATTTGTGTTTTCCATACTGTCCCAACTTTTTCTGATTTGGGGTTGTATATAACACTATTAAGGAAAGGGAAAAGCCAAAAAGCATAATATGTATATATAGTTTGTTGTGTTCAACAACATGTTCAACAGTCATATTTTATTCATGCGGGCAGTCATGTCCAAGACAGAGACCAATACAGTACTTGGACTTTGGCTTAACTCTGTCTGTCTCTGGGAGAAAATCCTCATCCTGTTGCAAGGTAGCATAGATAAAACTCTAACCCTTCAATCTCTTAAGGGATCCAACATAAAACTAATTTATTCATCATGCTTACCATTGGGCAACAATGCCACTCCTTTCAGGCTGATGGAGGTCCAAACCATATTTTTATAGGTATTTGACCGTGAAACATATTTTTCCGCAAACAGTATCTTGTAATTACCGACATTTCTCACCACATGAATCCACTTATAGAGGGAGATGATGGATCCCTTTATGAGGCCAAGGTGAGTTAAATACTAGATTTATTATGTACTGAACTGCCTGCCACAAAAAGTAATCTGCTCAACCAATGTGTTTACCGTAGCCCTTTTTCTCAGCAGTCCTCTCATACAGTTTTCTCAGTCTGAGAGGTTTTTACACACATGTTGGAATAGGTGTACTGATGATAAAGTGGCTCTAAAATGGCTGCCACATTTAGAAGCTAAATAAATACAACAATACACTTTTCATATGGTACTTCAGACTTTAAATAGCGAGAAATGTATGAAGATTTATAATATCACCCAGTAATTAAGATAATTTTAAATATGTATCGCTATTTATCACAGTAAATAATATAATTTTAGGTGAAATATCCCTTAAACATCCAGTATGTTTGATAATTGATCATTCACTAAGCTAATTAGTTATTAGCAGGTAGACAAAAGCAGTTTTTAGTTTTTTTTCTAAACTAATTTTAACAGCATTTCAGCGGATAGTCCGTGGAGTGGTGTGAAAGCTCATTCGAACTCCGACCAAGTGCAATTTACAGACTTAAATATAATTTAAATCAGGAGTCTTCAACGTTTTTTAAGCCAAGGACCCCTTAACTGAAAGAGAGAGGGATCAGGGACCCCCTACTACATATATTGTATAAAATGAAGTTGCATATTAATCTGGTCCTACAATAACTTTTAGGGCAGCCTAAAGCATTTATAGATACCTTTTTTTTGCATAGAATACCAAGCTATATAAATAGCCTAATAATTGTTTGCATGATTTTATAAATCATGTTTTAATGTTAAAGACACATGTGGAACAGTCAACAGTCAACAGTCCTTTGAAACTGTATCTGTGGATGGCTATCTTAGTGACTACATTACCTATTGGCCAGTAAGCCTATCATCAGTGGAGATTTACATTTACTAATAATATGTTGGATTCATGTTAAGACTTTTTATTTTTTGAAAAAACTTTCAAAAATTAACAATAATGTGGAGGCCCCCCTGCAGTGACTCTGAGGACCCCCTAGGGGTCCTGAGTCCGGGACCCCCTGTTGAAGATCCCTGATTTAAGGGATGATAGCTTTCAAATCCACAACCTATTATGACCACACTCCACACAACACTCCCCGTCTGTGTAACACATCATTATCTCTCTTTCACCAGGGCCCGCCCTCTCCTTCACTCGCTGTCATGTCAGCTGTTCATATTGTTCGCCAGCTTCTAAAATATTAGAAACACAAAACCACAAAACCCAGTACCTTATACATTTAGTGTTGCTCCATTATTTCTAAGACCAGGAAGTGTCAGCGAGTTTCACTCGGATATTCTGTCCAATAGACGAGCGATCATTTCGACCACGTGACATTTGTTTACAATGTTTGGTGCCCTTGACAAAGTGCAGTGTAAACGCTAACTGAACCATATAAAAAATGCAACAATGTTGCAAATTCACCCCAGAACTATTGGTGTGAAAGCAATCTTAAATATGCTCTTTTTTGCTACATACGTAGCAAAAAAAGTCAGCACTAGCCTCTTCTTCCTCTTTAGCACAAGCTAAAGAGGAAGAAGAGGCTAATGCTGACTTTGATGATCCATGTAGAAGAGAGAAGCTGTGTTTGTATTGCAGTAGCTAGTTAGCTTTGGTATTATAAGTATGAAAAGAGTTGGTTCTTCAATTCTTCCATATTTCATCCTAACATAACCCTGTTTTGGTGCTTAGCATGCATACAAGCAAGACTATGGTTAGATTTATTTTCAAAGAATGTTTCACTTTTAACTTTACAAGAGGAAAGACTGAAGTTCAATCTTCCCCAAATCCAATGATAAGCAGGACATAGTGCCTAGTTACTAAGCTATGATTGGACATTAGTGGTTCAGTGGCCTGGTTTAGCAAACGACCACTAGATAATATTTGTGGAATATCAATGTTTGATTATTGATAGTTGTGCAATATTTTTTATTGCCCAGTAAATGATGTAAATTTGAGGTGAAATATACTTTCTCATTATGTTCTTCGTTCTTCTTCAGATTTCAGGCCATACAAACCATCTCGTTGTCTCTGATAAGTTCACTGTGTTTGTTTTCTTATTTCACAACCTACAGGACCTGGATAGAGGCCAGTGCAGGAATCATCCTTCAAACCAGATAAAGATCAAATATGCTTCATTTAATCATTGAATGGAACATGAGAAGCAAAAGCATTGTTTCACCACCATGCATGATAAAGATTACATAGGATCTGCATGTCTTCAGCAGACAGAGAGTGAAAATGGAAAAGGTTTTTACAGAAAACGATGCTTGTACATATCTACACATCTGCATAGAGGGGTTTAGCATCAGTTTACTGTGATGCTGTGAAGGTTAACAGCTCCTCAAAAAAATATTATACACAAAAATAATAATACTAAAAAATAAATTGTGCACTTCTGACCAAATAAAATCCAAAAATGTGCAGTCACTGTAAAATAAAATGTAATAAACGCTTGTTATTGTTGTTAGTTCACATTAAAAAGATGACTGAATTCAAATTAGCCCCATCCCCCCCTAGGAATGACTCACAATTCCTCTGCTTGAACGACAAATTTTTAATGGCAAATTATACCATGTGTCTCATTGAGTAGAAATAAGAATAGGTCCTGTTTTCCTGACATGTGCACAAAACATGCACTCAGTTATATGCATGAGATAAATTGCATTCAAAATGCAAAAAAAAATGTAATCCTGACCAATCAAAATAAGACACACTCTCTCTCTGTTTTTATACAGTGTTCAAAAAGTGAAACTTTAACTCATTTGACATCACATTGTGCAAATGTTGGCCTTTTGAATGATAAGAAAACACTGAGCTAAACTCCTGCAGACTGCAATACATTCTTCCTTAAATGAGAGCTGAAATGCATAGGCAATTAGAAGAGTCTCTAGAATTTCCTTGAAATGAAGTGCTAAATGAAACGTGGTCAGACTGACAAGTTCTGCTCTCTTTTTCACTGAGCTTCTCTGTCTTCCTGTAGCCCTCTATGCAAAGGGGGAAAGGTATATACATCTCTTTTACCAAATCAAGAGTAAATGCATGTAAGCCCTGTGGTAATTTCCCTTAATTATGCTTCAGGGTGATTTGCAAGGTGGATGACACAATGAGGACATGATGTCAGTCAAATAATACCCCAGCATTTTTCTTCATTGCAACCTGAGATTTATAAGCGTACTGTACTGTATCTGACTTCTGTCAGCATTTTCCATGTATGGTATGAATCAAGAAAAACCACACATGGATATAATCTTTTAGTAGTTCAGATGTCAGAGGCTTAAAGTCCTGCAATAGAGTATGGGGGCTGACCTCAAGGGAAACTAGGGCACGACCTCTTTGTCTGCAGAGCTGCATTAAGGACATTATGGGATCACTACATCTATTACAAAATGAATCTGGGAGGAAGAAGAGGATGGCTTATGTTTCATGCTGTACATCGAAATGGAATTCACTATAGATGGAAAATTACAACTTTTGTCCTCAAGAAAATAAATGATCCCAGAATTATTATCTTAACTGCTGTTTGTGCTCTTGGGCCAGATTGTTGACACACTCAGGACACGCTGCTAGTTCCCATGCCCTGCTGAGACAAGCAGGGTCAGGCCAACCTGGCACAGGGGTCGAAGGTCAGCAAGCTGGGCCAGACAAATGTCCTCCAGTTTCCCTGAGGTGATTTTAAGATTCAAAATGTTTGTTTTTGGAAATCCTGAGGTGTCTCTATGTACGCTTTTACATACATCACAAAAAAATAATTTAACGAATTGCACCAGAAGCAAGTCATGTTTTTTATATTCTGACTTCTGAACTACATTCAAAAGGGGAGCTGTAAAATTATTCTCAATAAATGAATATTGATTCTCAGTTAATGAACAATCATTGACTATTTTAATTATCTCTTGACCCTGAGACAAATTTAGCTCCAAATGCCCTGCATGTTCTGTACAGCTCTTTATTGGAAAACAGGAACAGGTTCAACAGACAGGTTAGTAATAAACAGAACTCAATGGAACACGCAGTTCCAGGTACTTTTTATACACCTCAACACCATATAGTGGTGACATAAAACTAAAAAGTAGTAAAACATTCTTGGTTGATGTGTGTTTTTAGAATTTGTTAAAGCAACACTATGTAACTTTTAGCCCTACAGGTTGTCTCATTGGAAATACAACTCGCGCTACCTGACGCGAGTTGTAGTTCCAGTGAAACAACCTGTAGGTGGACTGTCCATTGGAACTACAGCTGCAGCTAAAAGTTACATAGTGTTGCTTTAAGTGAAAGTAACATAGTCAGAGTGAGTTATATAATATAATAATATAATGATATAATTTGTACCCTACCAGAGCTGCCCTTAGGCAATGTGCATGAACAGATCCAATTATGGTAAATGCCAGATAGTCAAAGTATGACATGTCCTGGACTTCTGTGGGTGTGTCATGTGTACACCAGGAACAAAAACTGCTTTCAGAAAATGTCGTCATTTTTGTTATCCAGTTGTTAATTAAATCTACTGCCAACATATCCAACAACATCATTTTGATTCTAAATTTTTAAAACGTTCTCTTATTACTAAATAATGCTTCAATCCTGCAGGACGATGCACTCAGCTACTTGAAACTGGATATACTGTCCATCTCTTGTGTAATTCAGATCACATCATAAAAACATGTTGCAGTATGTCTGCAATCACAGATATATTTAAAATGCACCTGATAAGAGTTCGAACAAAACCAGTATTTTACTTCAAATGTGTTTGGCTGTTTACAGAGTTTATAATATCCAAATTCCAAGAGTTGGCCGCCAGACACTTGAAATCTAAAAATATAAATAAGTTTGGCATTACTTCAACACAAATGCGTCATAGGAAGAAATTAAAAAACACATTTCTTTTGAATGTCTGTAACACCTACATTTTCTCCAACAAGACTATTATGCAATTTCCTTTTTTTGTGTAGCGTCATGTGAGGCAGTTGACTAAGATGTCTCAATATTAGTAAAAATGTTCAAGCTGTATTGAGCCACTTTCTGAATCTGACTTTGTTGAACCTCAATCACTGGAAAAATGTAGATACATTAATTGTGAAATGACTTGTTGTGTAGTTAATTACCCTACACGTAGCCAGTGATCAAAGGTGAAATGGTGAAGAAAATCATAAAACACCTGCTTGGACTTCTTCACTGTCTCTGTCTTTTTCATTGTAGGGCTCCCAGTTGTCCTCTGTGAGCTGCTGCCATAAATTGCTGGTCTGCATTTTATTTCTTTATAATAGGACCTTTGTTACTCACCAGGCCATCATTTATATATATATATATATATATATATATATATATATATATTTTTTTTTAGGTCTTTATCCATAGGACAGCCGAAGACATGAAAGGGAGAGAGAGGGGGGGAACAACATGCAGCAAAGGGCCACAAGCTGGAGTCGAACACACGGCCGCTGCGTCGAAGAGTAAACCTCTGTATATGGGCGCGAGCTCCACCAGGTGAGCTTCCCAGGCGCCCATCAGATTTTTTTTTTTTTTTTAGAATTCCTGAATAAATAAATGTTTGAAAAATAACTGAATTAATTAGTTAGCTAGTGCAAATCATAAGTGTTTCTAGTTGTCCTTAAGAGGCTTTTATGCTAGAAATCCAATCCAATCAACTTTGCAATGTGCTTGAGTGGTTTGCAAAATAGATCAGCAATTATGTTTATACAATTGTATATACTGTATATATAGAGAGAGACTTGAATGACCATTGTTAAATCGATTGTGAGTGCAAATCTGTGATGTAATTGTTTATGAATGCCTTTCAGTACAAATACAGAGGCTACAGAGACACATGTATAAATGTGATTCATAAAAAATGCATAAATCAGAACATATGATGTTTTAAAAGGCTGTGTTACTTTCAAAACTGAAAAGTTTGAAGTGAATGCAGAGGATACATCCAGACAGTGCTCAAAGCAACAGGACTCTAATAATGTGAGACTGTGCTTGATTCTCAGAATAAAAGATACAACTGCTCCATGGAAAAGATGGACACAATTAAAAACAAAGTGAAAAAAAGATACAGAATTATTACCTCAGACCATGGCTTTAGTAAATCACAGTAATGTTTAAGTAAAGTCAGTCAGTTATCCTGGAGAAACCTCTGATGTAACATAAACTGTATTTTTCTAAGGAATGTACACAGCCAGTAGGATGCTATACAGCTGTAGCTGCCCATACTAGCTCTGTAGTATGAAATGAACCTCATGTGGGTGTAAAACAACCAGCGTGTGACTCTACAAAGTTCTTTATTGTAATAGTATGCCTTCATTAAATTACATCACAAACTGGAGGCTTGGTATAAGGTTTTCCACTCTAACTTTGGGAAAGAGATGTTCAGCATTCACTTCTTTTTGTTTCTTTGATTTAGCTATCCAAGGTCACAGAAGTATCACGTGCAGATTCTGTTTTGAGATGATTTTGGTTGAAATTAGCACAACCCTCAGCAGTTCTTTTGTCTCTCCCACGCTTTTCTCGAATCAGCCATCGTTTCTGCAGAACGAACCGAAAGCCAAATTATCTTATCTACCTTTCATCTTCCAAATTTTTTTTTATCTGCATCACATTTTATTTGAGATTAAAGTAGGGCTGTGTCTTTGTGCAGCACTAATTGCCATAGAGCTTCAGTAATTAAAGGACAATAAAGCCTTAGTAGTAATTAGTTTCTCTTGTTTGGTTGCTAGCCCATCAATTGTGCCTCAATAATACTGATCATTAGCATGCGCCTGGGCAGTGAGGGATGCTGGGAAAGGAGCCCTGCACACACAGCACTCCACATTCCATTCCCATGAAGCCATGGCACCGGGCCATGTGGTTAACCCTCTGTGTGCTGGGTCTATGAGAGTGGCAGGCTGTGCCTAACAGCGAAGGCCCCCACTGTAAAATAAAGAGGTTGCACTGTAACATAATAGATCTGCTGAAATAATGACCAGCTTTTTACATTTCTGAAGGTTGGGAACATAAGAGCTGCAGCAGTGGGCAGATGCTGCTGTCATGGTTTGTGTAAAAACAATTGTACCCTTCTCAGTGTTACATTCTCCTCTATTCAAATCCAGGTTCACCTAATGAAAGCCTGTCTGCAATACTGTTAAGCAGTGATAAAGAGGATATATTATCACTGTTTTAATGCTAAACAGATCAAATTAAATATCTTTAAACAGAACAGCATCAGGAGAATAAAGAATATTTCTGTGCAGGCATGGGTGTATGGATTGTGCTGTAAACTGTGGCACAGTAATAACGCCAGGCAGCAGAAAATGTGCTCTGTTCTGTACTTTGCCTTGACATGATTGAAAGACAATGGTCCCATGGATAGGCTATTTCAACATCAAATGTGCATGCACATCACAGGGCAAGGGTGTCCTATCCATCACATTCAGTGAGCTGTCAGAGGCAGCTCTCAGACTCAGCTTTTGTTTGCAACTCTTTGGCAATACAAGAATAACCTCATTGTACATATTCCACCTTAAGTGTATATTTCACACACTTTTAAACGTGGTCAATGTGAGCTGCTCTGCATTGTTGTGTGAGGTTAATATTACATCTTTAATTTGACATGTTCTTGTATTTTTTTCCGATTCTTTTAATTAAAATAACACTAAAACTTAGAATGAAAGCACTACTGGAGAAAACAACAACATTAAATTATTGGAAATGTACTTTTAAAAAATCCTAACTAACCTAAAACAGGTTAAACTATAAAACACTGGACTTTATCAGACTGAAAATGTCGGGCAGAGTTGTGTCCTTTTGCTTTAACCTATTCATATGCATTACAATAATATGAGAGGCCTATCCGAATGGCACTGCCTTAGGCTAGGCTGTGATAGGTTTTGTATAATCTGGTGATGTATACACAACAGGTTCGGGTTGTAGTCATGCAAATAAAAAATAAAACTACATAAAAACATGGTCGAACTACAGAGGGACTCTGTGCAACCTCCTCCCATCTTCCTTGGCACAATAACCCAAATGGAAGAAGCCTTTATGAAGCACTGATGGGAGCAGAGTGCGTTCTATAATGCACAGCCGTCCGTGCACACTACTACATTTCCAGCTAATCAGAAGCGCGCAGATGCAGAAAGGCGAGCGGTTGCCAAGGCAGCCACCAATCTCCCCTCCCCCTTCTCCCATCGTTCCTCATTCCCGTTTATTATCGGCAGAGGTCGCATGGCAGAGGGAAGTCCAACCACTTCTGTACTGGAACCAATGCAAGAATATGCACCTCCGTAACAAAGCCTGTATGGAGTCCTGAGAGCAGTGAGAAAACAGAGGCTGCACATGTAGGCTATGGGCTGCTGTTCAGAAAAATCTTGAAAAGAGAGGACTTAAGTTGGAGGTTTGCTTTTATTTGTTCTGGAACAACGGGATAGTTTTGCCAACACGTGTGTATCCATGAAATTTGTTCTCTCCGTTTTGAGTGAGTGAGTGTTTCGCATCCTGGTGCGGGGCTCTGGAGAGGACTGCGCATCACCAGAGTTGGTGCCGAAGTTCGGCCGCGAACGGATGTGAGGGAAGAGTGTACAGAGTAAAACTCCCCCACTTCTTTTTTGTCTCTTCTGCTTCGGCGTTGTGTTTGCTGAGACAATAGTGAGTCAAAGACGCTGAAAGTGATTTCATGCCTTCAGTCTCGCACAACCTGAGATGGACGTGAGATTTTACCCTGCGCCCCCGGCAAATGTGGGTTCATGCTCCCTACCGACTGATCCAAGTTGTCTGAGCTCGTTGGACTATTACCACTCGAACAAGGTAAATAATAAACTGTGTTGCCTCGTGCATTGAAATGCTTAATATGTCACCTGTCTCTCTCTATGACCAAATACAGTCGGCAACATTCACGCAATGCAAACGCATGCTTTGCTATCCACGGGCGCTCACTTACCCCAAACAGACAGCACACTTTCCAGAAAAAATGTCAAGTGTCAGCAGATAAAGTGCCCTGGTTTTAATTCAGTCTGGAACGAGACACAGAATTTGTATTCACTGTTACTTTAGAATAAAACCTACAATCATTCTATTTTGCTGTTGAAAGAAAATGTGTAGGCCAACTTTTTTCCTCCAACCAGCATGGTTATTATGCTGTTTTCCCGGTGAAATTGTGCAGTTGTGTTTCGCACAAAGCTGGCATTAAGTGTCCCACCCGATGTGAAATACCAGAGGCTGTATAGAATCCATACTGCCCCACTCTGCTCTCTAGCTGCTCCAACATTATCTTCCCTCTGAATGATTTCTTATAGCTTACATGGTTTTCCGCTGGGAGTTCAACGATTAAATGGATGTGTGCCAGTAATGTACTGTTAATTACTTTGTAAGGAGAAACCACAGAGTCTGAATGGTACAAGTATCACTCTTTTCTCTCTCTGTTTGACACCCCGCGGCTTTTGGCTTGTGACCTGCACTGACTCCATTGCAAGTGCGCAGGTGGCATTTAAAACAGCTTTATGAATATTTTGCAGACTGACATTTTCCAAGAAAAACATAAATCATCAACCCTTTGAGAGAAACAACCAGTGCTTACTAATCCTGTAATAAATAACTGAAAGGATGGAGAGACATCTCTAGATGTATTGCCATAAAGAGATGAAAACACCACAAAGTAAGATCAGGTCACAGCAAAACTACTAATGAGTACCAAAAACACAATATATACCCCGAGGAAATACTAGGACAACTATTTTAAAGTGTTTAATTAAAAGAGATACAGCTTCCACTAGTGTGACCAGCATCCCAGCCATCTGCAATCACACAATTAGACTTGTTGTTGTCACTTACCATGGTTGGAATATTACAAATCAACTGGCTCTTGATGTTGACCTGCTGCTCTAGATAGAGAGACAATTATTTGGCTTGTCTTCTCAGAGAAAGATGGCTTTTAGGTATGACAATGAGGGGAATAATACACAGTTGGGGATGTTTGTCTTTTACTGTGTGGGCAATGGAAAGTCTCTGTAACCGAACGGAAGATTCCAGTTATCAACTGAAAAGATCATCTCCCAATTTAGATCTTAAAAAAATGGAGCAAAAACAATGATCTCTGCTCAGGTTTGGTAGCACAAAGCTTGTTTGAGTGTGAAAGATAGAAAAAAACAATCAGGACACAGTTTAATTTAGCGACTCGCATTTGATCACAGATGAAATAAGGTCTATACAAAACATTTACTGATAAGGCAGGTTTACACCTGTGACACACAAATGGGCTCATATAATTGTCTCCTCCACACAGGCTATCTTTTTGTAGGTCAAACGAATTAGGACCAGCCTCCAGGCGGATAATCTCAAGAATATTCTGATATTCACACACTGCATGGATCCTGGAAACAAAGCCACTAGATATTAAATTATATAAAATGCTATCACAAGGGAGAAAGTGATACAAACTACTGTCACTGATACAAAAGCGTGGCACCCCTCAAAATTACAAGTGTTCATTTTAATTATTGAAATCCCTCCACTCCCTTTGCTTGAGGGAGTGGGGGCTCTTTCCACATGAGGAGGTATAATTTGCTGTCATCACATGTGTAACACTAACTACCTTCACTAGCAATGCAAATGAGGCCTGGGAGCAGCAGAGATCACTTGGTGTCCTGTTAACACAGTGCACAGGGTCAAGTTCCTCTCCTCAAACGCCTGTCAAACTGGCTGTGGCACTGAAGAGACATCTGATTTGTTATAGGTACTGTATCTACGGATAGGATCTGTCTGCTGCTAATCGTCTCTGACAGCAAATTCTGCCCAGGTCTCTTTCTGAAGCAGCATGGAGGCAAAAGGCTAATCATAGCATTAAGGTCAATTGGCTTGCATATTCATCATGTGGATATTTTGGCTTGTAGCTAAATTTGTCTGTGTGTTTCTTGGCTTCTAGTTTATCTTGAGAATATTCATTTGGGATAAAATTATTGGAAAAGACTCAAAATACTCTGAATAAAAAGAAGCTTCTGGTAAGATGGTTGCAATTTGGCAACCATGTTACGATTTAGCACCGTTGCTCCTTTCTGGCGGCTCCAGTATTCTTGTTTAAAAAAAAGAAGAAGAAGCAATTCACAGCCTGAGAAAACTCCTCTCTCTTCTTTAATCACTGTTAAATTAACAGTTTAATCTCAATCACACACGTTTAAGTGGATAAAATGAGCATGTGCTGGTATTTTGGCTTTATAGTCTGTTTATTTGCAAACCTGTGTTTTGTGCCACTGACTCACTCTGGATGCTGTGCGTCGACACAAGCCTAGTTTGAGTAATTATCAAGTTTATGTTACTTCCAGAGAACACATGTGCTGCTGTGCTGCTGTCATGCTTTCAGCCTTTGTCACACTGCTCATTTGGAGCTGCAGCTTATTTCATTCATAATAGTTTATGCATGCTGCTTCTGAATGTATTCTTTTTTTTAACCTCATTTAATGGGCTAATATTTACTGTGATCAGCAATCGCTGCATGAACCATTTCCGTTACTTTGGCAGTGTTGTCCATGATCAACAAAAACGTCTGTGAACCTTTTCCCAGTTTGTCATTGATGGGTCCTTGAACAACATGAATCATTCTGCTTGCCAAATCAGTTTGTGCTGTAATGCCTGAGAAGTTCAGAACAGAAAAATAGAAAAAGGTGAAGAACGCAAAGGATGAGATGCATAAAATAAGCAGACAAGGTTCTTCAGGCGCAGATTGAGATGATTCAGAAAGATCCATAAATAACCCTGGAGATTTCTACTTCAATACTTTTAATACTCACTTTATTTCACTGTGAGTGTGCATGTCTCTTATTACTGTGGTGCTCTCCCACAGCCGAGGAGAAGTGACACAGAATAATACCATTATAACAGCTTTGTGCTCTGATGGTAATATTAAACTGTGCCATGTTTTAATGCTGTCTGCTGCCTCACAGACTGCATGGTACATATACTACTCACATATACTGTGCAAATACAATACAAATTTATACTTTATGTATTGTAGAAAGCATTGAAAGTTTAAAGATGCATTTTGTCTTACACAACATGTACAACTGTAATTGTCGTTTGTCCGGCACTTTTAGTTTGCTCTGTGAAATGGGAACACAGTGTCTGCTCCTTTATTTGAATACCTTAATCAAACAGTGCTGGCTGCTGCCGCTGCTGAGGTAAGGTGCTGCATACAGTACAGCAATAGCATAGAGTGCAGAGAGAGTAGGCCCTGTGTTTATACACCCAGGCCCCACCCAGCTCATATATCCTCCCAACAACTGATATCTGCCTAGATAGGGCATGACTGAAGAGCTGGCTTTGTTAGTTGGTGGTCTCCTCTGCCTCAGATAAGCTGGGCTATGATGCGCTCCATTTGAATGCCTTATCTCAGTTTTATTATTTTATTACAGGACTGGCTGGTGTATGCCGTGCAAAGGTTTGATTACTTTGCATTAACATATTTAGTCGGTTTTCATCATCATCCTTAAGTGAAACAAGCCGTTGAATAAACACAGACATATTTATTGTTTGGTTAAATGTACAAGGTTTACTTTGAGTACCTCAAGTACTTAAACATTGCTGTGACACATTAACCCATCCCTGTAATGCAGGCTGTAGTATATGTTCATGTTGAGTTGTCGCTATTAGCTAATGCAAAACTCTGTGGCATGTGACAGAGAGGCAGAAAGGGAGAATCAAAGGATGAGTGAGAGTCAAATGGGTTGAAGTAATCAGTGGCCCAGTATGGGGACAGTGTGTGTGTGTGTGTGTGTGTGTGTGTGTGTGTGTGTGTGTGTGTGTGTGTGTGTGTGTGTGTGTGTGTGTGTGTGTGTGTGTGTGTGTGTGTGTGTGTGTGTGTGTGTGTGTGTGTGTGTGCTAACTCGGGGTCATTCAAGCGTTTTGCTGACTACGGAATCACAATCACAATTGCTTTCATAGCCCCGTGCAGAGGAAGGCCATGCATACCACAGTAAGGACCAGTGACACACAGTGAGCAGGGGCAGAGCAAAAACATCCACTAAATCATATTCTCCCTGCCCTGACACATGGAGGAGATTTTTAATAGGGATTCCGACCATTTGAAATCATTTCAATAAACTGGAATTGGCTCTGACATTGGCTGAGTCACATAGCCTGCATATGGCACAAAGATTTTTTTGCCTTATAATTTTTTTTTCACCTAGGTGACTCTATGTAAAAAGTATTTTGCACAACCAACCACAAGGTGTCTACATTTTTTTTACACTTTTTTGTAGGGATTAAAAAAAATAATAGTTCTGATAGATGTAGACAGACATGAATATTGATGAAAGGTAATAGGACACGTAATGCCGCAATACCACATATAGCTTTTTCACCACTTAAATGCCCCTGTGTCTCTTTGTTTAGCCTTTAAATGCAGTATTTGATGTAGGTGATGTAGGTTATGAGAGTGACAGTATGAATGTATGTGTGTGGTGGTGGCAGTGGTGGGGGCTACCCATGTGCTAATTATTGGCCCTGGCAGTGCTAAACTACTTCCTCGTTGGTGGGTACCAGTGCGTCCCCCTCAGCGTCTGTTACCATAATTAAGACCAGCCGCCTCACTGTAGTGTGCTTACATTAGTCAGCCATTAGTCAGCCCGGGCCTTCCCATGGGGCAGTGCGATGGCATTCTCATTCTTACTGCAGAAGAAGAAAGAAAAAGAAACTGCACCAGCACCTGCTGCAGAGTAGGCCCCTGGGTGTTTAGTTAAATGTTGATTATGTTTGTAAATGGCTGACAGCGTGGTAAAATTGATGTGCAAATAATGCAGCACTATCTCTATCTATCTATCTATCTATCTATCTATCTATCTATCTATCTATCTATCTATCTATCTATCTATCTATCTATCTATCTATCTATCTATCTATCTATCTATCTATCTATCTATCTATCTATCTATCTATCTATCTAGTTTAGGCTTTGGTTTGAGGTTTGTCATATCTTGTAATAATTAAGCATGCATTGTTGTAGCTGTATTTCTGTTTTTCTAGTGGTTTAACCTCAGTTGCACTGACAAGATGATTAGAGCTTTGAGCTTCCCCATTATGTGTTTTAAATACATTTTAATGTATGGGGTAACTTCCAAGTAACTCCAATTTTATTTTGTTAAACAACAGAAAACAAAGGAAAACCTGGCGAGGACAATTGGGAAAGTTACAATATACATATACCACAGATATTGTACATCTAAGCTGGAACAGAACCCGGCAAGTGTTTCAGTGCTGACAGTAAACAAATGTTGACAAATAGGAAGGAGTGTACTGTAAGTATATAGTCCATGTATAAATGATGATACAAAAATGTTTCTCTGTTTTGTATAATTGAAAATAAAAATTGTGAATTTGTACTATTTCCTGACATTTTATAGACTACCAAATTCATTGATAAAAGTCATTAGAATAAATAATAATCACAACCCTATATAAATACAGCATGCCTACTGTAGGCCGACTGTATGTAATCACATTAGTATGAATATATGTATGTATGTGTGCATGTATTCACATTGTGTGTACATGTATGTATGTATGTATGTATGTATGTACTTTGTGTACTGTGTGTACAGTATGTATGTACTGTGCTGTATGTACTGTATGTATGTATGTATGTATGTATGTATGCATATATCTACTGTGTGTATGTGTACATACTATGTATGTACTGTGCTGTATGTACTGTATGTATGTATGTATGCATGTATGTATGTTTGTACATATGTACTGTGTTTACAGTATGTATGTATGTATGTATGTATGTATGTATGTACTGTGTGTAGAGTATGTATGTACTGTGTTGTATGTACTGTGTTGTATGTACTGTATGTATGTATTTAAATATGTACTGTGTGTAGAGTATGTATGTACTGTGCTGTATGTATGCATGGAAGAGGATGGAAGCTGGACAAACATTCCCAGTTGTCCCAGCTTCCTGAGGTATGTCCTGTACAAACACCATGGGCCGTGGTATAAGCTCCTTGCCAGGGATTTAAGGCTCTTTCCCTCCCTTGTTTTGACTGAATATCCTTAACAAATATTATCAGCCTGGTGTCAGTGCCATGTTTGCACTGCAGCCTGAAGGTACAGAGCCCAGAGTTCAACGTATGGTCCACTAAAACATAAACAGTGCACGTAAAGTAGAATGATCTGAAAGCTCCCAGAGTGCAACGTTTGAATATAGTTTTCTGCCTCATCTGTGTAGATCAATCTTATTCTCTTGGGAGATATATGATCAATCAGTAGCTTTTTTAGGTTGCCATTAACTGGCAGATCTTTGACTTCTAACCTGAGCACTGGTGTCTTTCATTAATTCACTGACATGCATTGATTTGGACTGTGAGAGGTTTCCACTTGAGGAAGACAGGGTTGATAAATCTATATGATCCTGAATTTTCAGTCTTTCCTCTTTCCCCAGCTGTGACTGTCTCGCCTTGTCCCTTGTCTGTCAGGAGCATGTGTTTATTATGTGTGACATATTTAGCAGGCAGATATAATTGCCTGTGCAAGGCTGTAATCGTCTGCGTCCAATTCAGTCACAGACTGCGGGAGCCAACAGAGCCACAGAGGTAATCAAACTCATTCTTCCTCTTTGAGAGCTAATGATGAGCTCCATGATCATTTGAAATGGGCCAAGAGAAAAGTGTGACAGAAATTACAGTGGTAATTCTATGGTTTTAGTTCTTGCAATGCTATTATCTTTGGTTTAAGACATGGGAATCACCTAAAACAGAGAGAAATGAAGAAGTTGCTGTAGAGGTATAGAAAGAAAAAACATAGAGATAGATTTTGCTAAACAAAAAGTGAGGTAGAGAGGTTAGAGGAGACTTGTGGGTTGACAAAAGGGAGGGAAAGCGAGAGAAAGAGGCCCTCTTTTTGTGTTGTCGAAATCTTTAGTCTCAAGCTGGCCACGAGCCATGCTGATGAGTGATGTCGCTAAGAAAAACAAACAGAAGATAGAAAACTAGAATTTTGGAAATAATGACGGTCAATGGTGTTATGCTATCGAGGACTCTGTCTCTCTCTTAACTACAGCAGGCTTCAACAACCTTATAGCAGCTCTGTATGGTTGTTAACACAGGAAAGGGAAACTTGAGCAGATCTTTTTATAGAATTGTTAATAACACAGTAGACAGTAGTGAAAAACCATAGCCTAAAGCAGCACTTACTGGCACAACCCACGTGAACCAAGCAAGTACATGTGTATGTGTGTGCATATGCATGCTTTGGTGTGGGTTACTGGCACCTTAGCAGTGGTGGAAGAAGTATTCAGATCCTTTACTTAAGTAAAAGTAGCAGTTCCACACTGTAGAAAACTCTTTTCCAAGAAAAGTAGCTTTGTGTGTGTGTGTGTGTGTGTGTGTGTGTGTGTGTGTGTGTGTGTGTGTGTGTGTGTGTGTGTGTGTGTGTGTGTGTGTGTGTGTGTGTGTGTGAATCAGATCAGTGTAGTATATGTGAAAGAGTAAAAGTTAAAGGCTAAAGAGAACTTGGTTTTGACTTCTATTAATCAGGGGGGTCATTTAAAGGATAATTTCACGCAAATTACAAAAACATTTTACCTCTAGTTGTATGGTTTTATTTACCCTGGTTCTGTTAGAGCAATACAATGAAGGTGTATGGACATTTGCAATGAAAAATAACATATAAAGAATTACACAGCAACATGTTTTTCCAGAAGGTTTCCCAGTTACTCTTTAGAAAATCGGGACTTGTATTTTTTAGAAGAAAGTAGCTCCAGTGATCCAATAATCTGCAGGTCTGAAGTAAAGAGATGTTGTGTTATTTTAAAAATGCTGTGTGCACCACAAATGCAAGTACAGTCACCTCTGTTTTTTTGTGGTGGCAGCATAAATGTCAGAGGTGATACTCTTAAAACCTGTTTAAATAAAACCCAAACTATCTGCATGGGTAAGTAAGAAAATATATAATGTTGTTACCCAGAGAATCCAAGTACCTTGTTGGGCTTTTGTACTGTTTGTATTAGGGCTGCAACTAATTTTGTTTAAGTTTGGTCCAAAAATGTCAGACAATTTTTATAAATGTCCATGGCAATTTTCTAAAACGCTTGGTGACGTCATCACATTTCTTTTTGTGTCCCATCAACAGTCCAAATCACAACAATACTCAGTTTACTATCACATAAAAAACAAGCAAACTGTACCTATTGCTGCAGTTAAACAACAACAGGTACAGTTAGGCCAGTTACTTAGCAAAGGCATCGGGAATGTCATAACCAGGAACAAATGTCTGCGGCAGCCGGACAGGGAAAGGGAGTGAAAATTGAGAGATGGTCATGTTTTATTAAGCCTGATAATACAGCCTAATATGTGGTTCGGGTTACTTTGTGGGTAATTAGAGATCATGTCGTATGCCTGGCCTGCTGAAAATTTGCACTCCGCCCTAATCCCCTCCTCCGCCTTTCACCCGCCACCTCCCTTCTTCTCTCTCTTCATGTACACGTACAAAAAAAAACCAACATGCTTCCAAATGAGTTGGCTTCCTGTCAGGAAAGTGAACAAATAAACAAACATGGCAGCCATACTTCAGGTAGCTAGTCATCAGAAAGTGTATACTTTGCTGTAAGATACTTGGAAATGTGCTTATGTGCTTAGAATTCAATTAGAGGAAGATGACAGTGGAGCACTTTGTGGTTTGCTTTGTGGAACTTGTTAGATGAATGACTAATGCCTCCTGGCAAGTGCCCCAGGTTTACTATTACCAAAACAATGGCACTTGATACATAGCACCGTAGCCTTGGTTTTCACACAGACAGGAGCTCAGGCTGCTGTTTTCTTTTGAACCCTAAATGCTGACTGCCCATTCATGCAACATCCCCCGAACACAGCGACCCACACAAAGGAAATTCTCAACTGACACGGTGACATGTTGAAAAAAAAGAAACATATTCTTTCATCGCTCATTGTCCCCAATTTTTCCATTGTTAAAAACTGAGAAAAATGTCCCTTTATCTGTATCTAGATTTGGATATCACCAAGTGTAAAACAGTAGGCATGTTTACATACGCAGTTATATAATTACTCGGATTATGACAGCAACTCCATTAAAATGTCTAAAACAATGATGCAATCTGGTACAGTTTCAGAGCAAAAGCATCAGCCGCCTCCCACCATAAACTCGAGAAACTATACGGCTGCAAAGACTGGATGAAACGCAGTTTAAATTCTAACTAACTGAGTTGAATGCAGTGTTTCCCCTACAATCTTTGTCACGCCTGGTGGTTTGAGCTAAAAATCCCCTGTACATAAAAGAAGACATGAAAGCAATAATACAACCAACTGTATAGAAACAGTATGCATTTATCTCTTCTGCATCTTAGTGGCACTCATAAAACCTCATCCTACAGTATGCACCATATGAGTCATTGAAGAAAGTGAATTAGCAAACCATTTGAATCTTAACACTATGAGTACACAGAATTGTCAGACACCTGCCACAAATAATACACAGTACTGTGGCATTGAACTCACTAACCTCATCAAGTCCTCCAGAGTCACCAGAGGCCTTATGAATTATCTTTTATTTAGGTACAGAGGAGATTAAGGCATATTAATTCATAGGGATATGTGTTCATATTGTTGTCATGAAGGAAACAAGCTTTCAAGCCGCTCATATACCATTAGCCATTACATTTGCATAAAAATGTAGCTAAATGCAAAACAGCTATATTCAAAGCATTCAAGTTAGGGCTGGGAGATATAGCAAATTAAGAGTAGCCCTCCTTTCCTCGTACAGAGTCATTTTACAATTACGTTTTCCCTTTTTGTGTCTGCAAAATGAACAAGTGCAAACTAAGTGAGTAGTCAGTTTTAATTACATTTTTTTGGATTTTGTAAAGAACCTAAAACTACTTAACATAGTAAATGTAAAAAAAAAACTCAAAGCATCTCAAATGTTTGTAGAGGTAGCAGAAAACCAAACAAAGTAAACAACTGCATGTGTAAACAAGTGTATTTCTCTATACAATAAGAAATAACTCTTATAATAGTTTTGCTCCGTTTTGAATGTTTTTCATATGGGGCAATGGGCTCAAAAGAGGACATGATTGATTGTTGACCTCAGCTTACATCAGTTTGAGGTCTGGGGAATTTTGACATCTACTGTATCGTTTCCTGTTTCTCCTGGTTTTATCAATGACATCTCATTACTGCACACAACATGCTCAATTTAATTTGTCATCAAGATCAACAGAGTTTTAAAACCTGTGCTACAGACCCAGACTTTACAAGTTGAAGGTGCTTTAATGTTAATCATCTAAATGTATTCCTGCTAATATTGCAAAAATCCACATAACGATGACTGCACAGTTGTGTCATTATGTAGGGATTTTCTTCACATCTGTCTATATGCATTACATTAACACACATATTTTTGGACTATTATCTCTGTACATATTCTATTAATTCTTAATGCTGTTAACCTTTGCACATCCCCTAGAATATATTCTATATATATATATATATATATATATATATATATATATATATATAATATTTTAAACAGTTCCACTGTATAAATTACATAGCATTTGTTATTATATTTGTTTATTGTATTTTATTGTTTTTTATTCTATATTATTGTTTCTTGTCTATGCACCAATACAACAAAGCAAATTTCTTGTATTAGAAAACCTACTTTGCAGTAACAGGTTTCTGATTCAGAATAAGTGATAGTAATTTTCTCACATTGATGAAACTGTGTACAAACTGTAACCACAAACATGAGGCATCATTGTGGGCCAATAGCTGCAATGATTGGATGGAGGTGATAACACAACAATCCCAAGTTGCCCAATTAGAACTGCACGTTTCAAACAAATTGTGACACAAGCACGCACACACACACACACACACACACACACACACACACACACACACACACACACACACACACACACACACACACACACACACACACACACACACACACACACACACACACACACACACATACTTCCCATATAGCTTTAAGGCATTTCATTTCCTCTCCCCCTATGACAACATCACAATATAATGGGACACAGTGTCACGTGACAAGAACAAGTCCATGGAGCGATCAAATCGTTCCCTCTGTCTCTCTCTAGCTTGAAGGGCAGAACGGTCAGTCGTTACATAAACTACAGTTGGTTCAATTACAGAAAAATGTGCTTTGTGTCCTTGTCGTAAGCAGAGTGATGAACCAGATAAAAAAACTGTTACTTATCCATGTTCCTTCAGGATTTTGATAAAATACCTTGCTTTCTGTGCTCACTCTGTCCATGGAAACAAACTGTAGTGAGGCTAAGATACTTCATTCAGGTTTGATGCTAAATTGAAGTTATTGGTCCACATGTATTTGCAGTTTAAATGGCTACATGGGGCTGCATTATAAAAGAGAGTCCCATCCTGACCAGTAGAGATGAGTTAGACTAACATTTTGCATGTAGTTTATAATAGTTCAGTAAAGTTAAAGTTACTTCTTAAAACCATTAAGAACAAGCAGCATCTCTAATATCACACACACCTTCTTACAGCCACACTTTATTAACCCACCTTTGTCTGACTTGATTTTTCCGTTATACAGTAGCAGATAATTCTTCATTTATTGATCTTTGTTGTGGTTGACCCTCACTCCAGGTGTTCGCTGTGTGCTCCAGCACAGTAAAATCGCACAGTTTTCAGATGAGCCTGTAATTAAGTCATCTTGGAGCCTTGAGAGTGCGACTATAGCGCACTGAGCTGAGACCAATCTGCCACTAATTGTCCCGAGTTCTAATTTCTAATGGAATAAGAGCCAGAGGGAATGCAGCTTAATGAGATGCAGTTACTGTGTATGTGTGTGTTCTTTTATCTGTTTACTGTAACCACTATTGACCCTGGTTAATAGAGAAACGAGTGAGTAAAGCAAGATGATCCGTTTTGATTTCGTTCCCTCATTTCTACAAAGCACTCAGGATGTCTCTGTCTTCCAAACTGTAAATGTACACACACTAAATGGTAAATGTACCCTAAAATAAGTACCATAATTGATTGTACATCTACAACAGAGTCAAAACATGCCTTTTAGCGATGTATACTCCCTATTATACAAACTGGGGGGCACCCTCTCTTAATAACATGTGTGACAGTGGAGAGACACTTCCAAAAGTGAGAAGTGCTTTTGCCATTGGCACTCAATACTGTCCTATTGCTCAGACAGCATGGTTGTAGACTGGAACTGGAAATGTTGTTTACATAGCCTTGGGAGTGTTTGTGTCATGATTTAGATTCCAGGCATTTCAACATCCAAATAAATCAGTTTAGACAAGTAAACCTCCAAAAGAAGAGATGGGCCAGCTGTGTTTAAAATATGTAAGGTACTTAGTAGGTATTTAGTTTTCAATTACAGTATTATAACCAAAGGAATTGGCTGGGGTCAAAGTTCACAGAGCATATGCTTTTTTAGTATATTAACAATAGAGATGATTATCTTTTATTTACGGTTAGATATTGCCTTTGCCATGTTGTGCCATGTCCATTTTGAGTATTATTGCACTCCATTGGGACTGACTTACACAAGCAACAACTTTAGCAGCAAAAATGTTTTAAAAAAAACAGCTACATGAGCATTGAGCACCCCTGAAGACACATGAATCTTTCAAACACTTTGGTGACTTCATTGTAATTTTTCTACCTTATCGCTTTTGAGTGTAGTTTGCTTTTGCAGTCGACTCAAGGCCCTTCCTCTTATTGTTTCAATATGTCAGAGCATTGTTTGAATGAGGTCACCCATTACCGATCTGGCCTGGGGCCAGCTTGACTTCAGCTGATTTAATTGAATCTACGACATGAGTCAAATTCAAACAAGCAGAGACTGCTTTGCAATGACAGCCTCATTACTCCACATTAAGAACTCATTTCACAATGCATTGTGACTTTGGGCTTGACAAATGGTGAAAAGGGATGGAATCATATTAGTGAGTACATTTTGGAAGGGTACTCTTGAAATGCTCTGGCTGACAATACTCCAGTGCTGTACATATATTATAGGAAAGCCAAAAAAAGATCTTACTGCTATTTTGTATAAGTTAATGTGAATGCCTTTTGGGTTTGAGTGTTGCCATGTTTGCCGTCTGCAGTAATGGAATGACATTCAATGCCATTTTCCCTTTTAAATGGGATTTTTGTCAAAGCGTTATGAATTCAACCTGCCTTGTCACTCAAGCCATAGACAGTGCTGAGAGAGGAGAAAATATGCGAAGGAAACCTTTCGCTGCAGATTTTACTGTTAGTTGTGAGCAGACCAAATAATGACGCCTTTATCACGTCGACGGCACAACAAACAAAGACAGCTTTCTTGTGACATACCACAAGGCGTGATATCAGGCATTATAATGAAATACATTATGTATATAACACATATGCAACATTCATAGCATATCAACTGTGTGCTAGCTGCATTTCAGCATTTCATCAGCTCCAACCTCGACTAAATTTCTCAATTAAGCATGCATTCTTTGAGAGCCACTGGCAGCACGGCCAGAGCTTGCGGGGGAAAAAAAACGTACAGCAGGCTCAACGTGCCAGGGCCTCCCTTCACAATAGGGAAGGAAATGTTGAGACTACGAGGGCTGCAGAGTGTAGATATGGCAGTGTTTGCTAAGGGCTAGGTATTGGGCACAAAAACAAACATGGCTGCCCTTAATGAGCCTGTTTGCCTTCCAAAAGTAAAGACAGCTGTTGTCTCTCGCCACAATGGAGCAAGCCTCAGTGCTACGGAGCACAGAGGAGCACTCTGCGTCCCCATAGTAACGCTCACCTTGTGTGTACTCAAGAGGGAACTTATTAAGTCCTCTTTACAGATAATTACTGAGTAAAATGTAAATTGTGAGGCCATATGGCACTTTCATATGGTCCGACTGTGCAATAAAAAGGTTTATTAAGTAAGTCTTGTCTTGTGTATGCTAAAAAGTGATGCAATTGGACTATTTGAGAGGTCATTCTTGTCTTTTTTGCATCTGTCTTTTGGCACTGGAAATAGATCTCTCAAAAATCTCTTCCGGTAAATAAAAAGTGGCTTCTCAAAAGGACTCTAATGCACGGGGATATAGGCAAAGTGGGGGGTACTGAAACCTGGAAAAGCACTTTTCTCCTGTATGAGAAAATTAATACATTCGAGCTGTGCCTGTCCGACTGAATCAGCACTGACAGCTTGCTGCACTCCACAGCTAATTTTAGAGTTAAAAATGAGTGAGATGACTGTACAAGCATTTTGTTGAGTGGAGAGCAGCCAGTAAGAAACTACAAACATTAAAGTTCCAACTGTCAATTGCATCAGGGCGGCTTCTGTTGAAACAAAGCCCTCCCAGCCCCCACTGCTTTCCTGCCATTGTTAACAGTACATTTTGAGTTATTGAAGGCATAGCATTTTTCTTTCCACTATTATACTGGCTTCTGACAAAATGACTGACAATGTCACAGATATGGTTTAATATTGTATGAATGAGTATGCTGTGTAAGGACTTATTTCTTTAGTCAGACAAGCCTGTTAGTTAACCTTTGTTACATATGAAATTAACCCTATATTTCTGAAAATCCTAGACATGGTTGTGAACGTTAGTGCTTTCTGATTAGCCTGTGTTTGTATTGAAATAAGAGGCTGCGGCCCGCCGTACGGGTTGAGCAGAGGTTGCAGAGTTTGACCAGCGGGCGGGCAGCGGCCGTGCACCAGGCCGCCGGATGATGTTGCTAAGAACTTGCAATGTACAATATAACTATTATCAGACTTGCCCTCACGGCCTCGAAACACTACCGCCCCACCGGGAAAAGTCCTGACTCTCCCGATTGCCACTCCGCCACTGGCATAGACAATAACTGAGAAATATCTCACTTGATTATGAAAAGACATGATTTTAAGTGTTAGCATGATTGAAGACATTTTGATCATACAATGATTTCTTTTACTCTCAGTGTTTGATCGGTTAAAGGAACACGCCAACTTATTGGGACATTAGCTTATTCACCGTATCGACTTGTCTAACTGTCGGGGTTACGGTGAATAAGCTAATGTCCCAATAAGTCGGCGTATTCCTTTAAGATTGACTTTGCTACTTAAGTTAGAGTTAACTTTGATATTGCAACAGTGAAAGACTGGAAATCATGCTCTTGAATTAGGTGTTAACTATTCCACAAAACTAATGCAGGTCTTAGATTGTGTTTGAAGATTATGGGAAATAAACCTTGTCAGATATATGCCTTTTACCTAATTTTTGACATCATTCATTGTACACTTTTTTTATTATCTTGTGAAAAAAAACTTTACAACATTACAAATGGATTGTGGTTGTCAGATGACTGTCATTGTGGTGCTGTAAAAGCTCAATGCACATTTCCTGTTTGACTATTTAAACAAGACGCCACATAACTTAACCACTGCACTAGTGTGACTGGGTTCAAAATGCCTCTGACCACATGTTTGACAACAAAGGTCATGGCACATGGTGACTAGGGATATGACTGGATGGCATTCTCTTTCCTACATCTTTGCATTAACACCACACATTGCATGTGACTGCTCCTCCTCTCTCTGCTGAGGCAGCAATCTAGGGGTACAATTGGTGTTTTCTGCTGTGCAAGGAAGCAATAGGATGTAGAAAATGTTTTTACCTTCTTTGGCAAGGTGTGACCCTACATGATAATGGAATTAATTATATCATGACAATAGATACACAGGCCAGGAATAGATGTGCAAAATGGAGTTTTATGTATACAAAGATTTCTTGGAGGCAGAAATTGTGTTAAACCTTATTGGGTGGAACTAAGGAACCACTCAGACCTGGTGAAGTAATAATGATTTGTGTTAACTGGAAAAAGTGCAACTCCAGCTATATTTATCTTTCCAGGTTAGTTGTTAGCTTATCTGACTGCCCGCTAAGCTTCTTAAGTCAGAAATGTCGTGTTGATATATATATATATATATATATATATATATATATATATATATATATATATATATATATATATATATATATATATTTGAATTGCTAGAACTGTTGTGTATTTTGAAATTTAGATTCACCACTTTGCTGTTTTGTGAGTTATATAAAGTAACAACAGGAGCTTGATTGCACCTATACATTGAAACTTAACAACAAGGTAGCATGTGCCTTCATAGCTGCTCTGCCTCTAAGAAATGCCAGTATAACTAAGCCTACAACAAGCTCTAATTAATGAACCATTACGAGAAACGGTGGTTTTTGCAGTTATTTTTGTAGCTCTCTGCATTGTTACGACTAGGCTTATGTCTGCTATTTTCACCCACAACATCATCATCTTTTTGTCAGAAACGTTTGGCTTGCTGCATGTCTCCCAGGCTGTAATCTGTTAGCACTTGCCCTATTTGTTTGCAGCAGTGTCTTTCAATTAAACAGCAGGGCCAGTTTCTTCAGAGATTTAGTTTTCAAGTGACTCCCCAGGGAGGGAGCAGAGGAAATAGCTGAACATATCAGACACATTCGTCTTCTCTGCTTAGTTACCTTGCAGGGGGAAGATGGTGATACCCCATTCCTCCGTCTAATGTGTTTGCTTTACACCCTATGCCAAGTGTCAACATGCAGCTTCTTGACAGTCATTTTTCATTTGGAGCAAGTAGCTAGGCTGAATAAGACAGGGCATAGCACTGCTTTTGCTTTTCCCCATCTTTTATCAGCCAATTTATGTTTTGAAGGTGGCAAACTTCTAACATGTTTAGGGTTAAAAGTGCACTAGTCAGAGATTATTAGTTAATAGCCTTGGCTTGTTGTTGATTGAGAATAAAAAGCCAATTATCATAATAGGATATGGGACATAATGACAGAATTAAATGAGTGTGACAGACACACAATAAGCCTGCTCTGTCATCGCCTTCGCCCAGCTCCCTTATTAGAATTAATCTAGCCTAATTAAAAATGCAAATGGCTCAAAGTCATTGATGGAGTTTACATGTTTTTATAACATTTAACTGATTTAATTACATGGAAAATGAAATGGTGGGATGTGCGATTGAATTTTTTTTTTTTTACATCGTCACCCTCCTGCCGGTTGCCACAGAGAAATGAATATTCTCTCATGCCAGGAAGAGAAGGTAATGAGATTAGTTCTCTCCCTCTCTCTGTTTCTCTCTTCATCTCTACCTTTCAGAAGCTGATGGTTTGGTTCATCGAACCAAGAAGAGCTGTTTTATTGTTATCACTGACAACATTTTATCTTGGTCTCAAAAGCACCTACTGTATTGTGTGGGCTGAGAGCTTCACAACATTTAAGGAGTTTCCTCCTACAGTGTATCATTTTAAAAGACCACTATAGGATTTATAGCTGGGCATAAACAACATTCTGAACATTGTTTTTTGAATCAATAGATTAAATAACGTTACTAATTCACGAAATTCCATGAGACTGGGATTAGTAACGTTATTTAATCTATTGATTCGTGGGCAGGACATGATAATTTTGTTTTTTTTCGTGTTGTGATGACGAATTTTAAAGCAATGTATTTCAACGGGAAGCATATTTTGTGATCCCAGAACGATTACTGTAACAAGCAGACAGTATTGATAAGGCGGAAGTCCGCGTAGAGAGGTTGGTTGGGGTGGTGGATGGGTCCACCGGAGACCGGGGATTGCGCTTCATTTCCCAGTTGTTGCGTTTCCCAGAGCAGGTTTGAAAATCGTGACCTGTACATATTCAAAAGTCGTTCCCTGTACACAAAATAAATGTCAAATTCGTGACCTGTACACGTATCAATAAATTAAAATAACGTGAGTGTTTCACGAACTGGCGTGAGAGCGGCTTGACTAATTCACGAAATTCCATGAGACTGGGCTGTGTTTTTCATACTCAAACAGCCATGTATAGGAAGGATCAGAGGTCTTAACAGACAGATGTAATTGTCTAAAGGTAAAGACATGCTGTATAGCCTGCAGCAAGTTGTGAATGTGCAAGACGTGCTTTGACATTTTTCAGTTTAACTCCAGGAAGGTGTTTCTCCCTTGACAGAAATTTGTCACATTACATGAAAAGCAAAGCAAACATTTGGACTTGAATTTCTGCAAGATTAAATTGTTTGCAGAAGCAAAACATGATAACATGTTGCTGTGCTGTGTCCAACTGTCCCTTAAATCTGTCATTTCTTTTTATACACTCACACAGTATATTGCACACAATGACCTGTTTGAGTGAGACCAGCCAGTTCCTGTTTTCAGACTTCATGCCAGTAAAGGTTTCAGACTATATTCAGACTGTGGAGTGCAACATGTACTCTGAGCTTGTTAAAAGTGCAGATGGATAGTTTTGCTTACTTGAAACATGCTTGGTGTTTTTGCACCTTTCAGCCGTGGTCGTAAAAACCCGCTAGCATGCGGTGGACATCCTGTGGGGGAGGAAATTGATTTCGCTGGGTTTGTTTGTTTTAGACCAACAGACGTCATGCATTGTTTGGTTATTTTCTTTATTTCTTTACATTTCAGCCTTATTTTTTTATTGGTATATTAAAAATATTGTCTGGCTGTTATGACTGTACAGCTGTTTCCAAATAGTTTTAGTTAAGCCAGTATGATGTTTTTTCCCCAATCATAAATGGTCTACAACATGCAAGAGAAGGCATTTGCTGTGTCTATGCTTCTGTTACACCATTTCCCACCCACCTAGCACCTAGCCTTACATCATTATCAGCAATGCAGTTATTTAATGTGTAATACAGAGATGTCAACGTTTGAGATTGTGAACACGCTGTTAAAAAAAAGCTTTTAAAGACCATTTATTTTCCAGCAGGAAAAAGACATACAGATATAAAACTTTGTGTTGACAGGACAGGATCAATTCCAACTGTGTGTCCGTACATCAGCTCAATGTGTTGAAATGGAAAGTATGCTATCGATCTGTGTGCATTAGTGTTCTACAGTAACATAAGCAATGAGTGGCAGAACAAAAGAGGCACTGTGCGTCAAGCTGGAGAGGAGCTGCAGTACAAAGAGGACAGTCAACTTCATGCAGTCTTTTGGCATTTCAGTGTTTATCATTTTAAGTCCCAACTTATATTTGTCTTTTATTAAATAATTTTTACTGTCATATACATCTGGAACTGATTTGGGATAGTTTTAAATATACAGGCTTATTATACTGTTTTGCCCTGCAGAAAGAGAGGTTATTAAAGTATATTGTCATGCTGCAAAAAAATATGATACAGCTTGACATTGAAAAGCTAAGAAAGCAACTGAAGCCAGCTGTAATAGAGGTCAGGCAACAGTTACATCCTAGATATCAAGTCGCTCATTTATATCTCCACGAGCTGCTCTCGCACACAACTGGATTGTCATATGAGGCTGGAAAGCATACATCCTGCGATGATGTTCCTCCTCTTCTAACTCATAATTTCCCTCAAGGGACAAAACACAATTACTCCATTGTGCCACATAGTACAATATATCAAATTCTGCACATTTCAGCTAGAGAAACGATGCAGTGTTGTGTTGGGGCATATGGCATCATGATAAATATGCTTTAGTGGAGGGTGGGGGGGGGTTCACTGTCAGGGCACAAATTGAATGAACTTTAGCGCAGTAATTGGATTAGTGAATTGTAAACAAAGGGTTATTTCTGTAAATATCCTAATCTCAGGGGCCTGGTTTAAAGGCAAACAAACAATAAAATGAACCAAGATTTTTTTTTACAATACTTTAACCCAATATTTATGTGTAGTATGTTAACGTATCTTACATACTATGTAGAGGAAGGTGTAAAAAACAAAATAAAGATGTCAAGGTCACACTACCTAAGATATGGAGACAAAGATCTTGACCACATCTGAGAGGGAGACAGTTAGACAGACAAGGAGACAGGGTCTTTTCAGTAACTGCACTGCTTAACCATACCTACACACTGATGACAGGAAACGTGGTGGTGACAAAGAATACCCTGAGATGCCACGCGGAGGGGTAAAAATAGGCCATTTGGCACGAGAGTCATCAAGCGAGGGAGTGGAGAAGAATCAGAAACAGGGGAAAGATTTTGCACAGTGTCTTCTTGTAGGGACTTTCTTCTGCAGGCCCAAGATAAGAAACTATACTCTTTAATGTCGGCAAGTTGTTAGATCAATCTTATTTTCGCTTGTTCGTTTTCTGACAGAGGCGCGACAGAAGAAAAAAACGTTTTTTCCTCCCCTATTTAATCAACAAAGGAAATATGAACACCTTCCTCTTTTGAGAGTTTACAGTATGCACCTCCTACACCTTCACAGTTAGAAAAGCTGCCCACTTTAACCATTACTACCTTAAATGTGTTACACATCTCACGTCTCAACAGTGCCAGTAATATCCCCTCTTAATGTTGACCAAGGAAAAACCCACATTTGTTGTTGATTTCAAAGGTGATCACAGCTTGTCTAAACCAGTCTCTCAATGCCGGTTAAGATCATGCTTCTTCTTGTGTCAAACACTATAGGCTCCCTTTAGCAGACTGCTTTATGAATGGATACCTGAAATGACTTCCTGAACCCAAATATGCTTTAACGTGACTGTAAAGTAAAAGTTGTCACATTAATTTTCACCAAACTTCAGCTTTAGATATGTTGAATAAATTAAAATAACATTACAACTACCACTGTTACTATGACATGAAAAAACAACAATCCTATACATCCAAACTGGGCGACGAGGCCCATCCAGTGCGTCATAGGATGTATCTGATGGGTCAGAAAGTGATAACAAAGAAAAGAAAAACGAACATTGCTCAGTTAAAGAGATGAAGATTCATTGCTTTTTTTCTCATGAATTAAAGGATAGGTTCACATTTTTTCAAGTCTGTCTGAACAAAAAGTCAGGTAGCCAAATTAATATTTACACTAGGAATGTTAATAATTAACTGTTTAACCGTAAAAAACTGTTATAAAACAATATTATTTAAAAACAATGTTTTTCAAGTAATAAAAAATGGTTTTGCATGGTAAAAGAAAAATAGGCTACAATATAGTTCTTAACTGCTAGTTAACTTGCTAGTCCTTATATTGCACTAACAATTTGCGTCTTAAAGGTGCTGTAAGTAGGATTTGTGAAGAACCAGGACTTAGCCAAAGAATTTGAACATCGACAACTTCTCAGTCCTTCCCCCCTTTCCGCTAAAGCCCAAAACTAAAAAAAAACTAAGCCCCTCCCCATTAGGCCTGCACAATTCGGGGAAAAATATGAATCACGATTTTTTCGCTTAGAATTGATATAACGATTCTCTGCCACGATTTCTTTCTCATGAGGTGTAATGTTTGTTGCACACATGAACCATGACAAAACAAAACAAATTGGCAGTACCAAACAGATTTCTTTTGGCACCTATAGCACATTACGCATCACCACAAGCGTGTACATATAGAGGCTTCAATGAATAAAGAAAATAAAGTACATACTGGGCATTCATACAGTAGGCTACCAAAAATAGTGACACATAACCAGTGTTGGGCAAGTTACTTCCAAAATGTAATACATTATAGATTACTACTTACTGTCATTTGAGAGTAATTAGTTATATTACAATATTACTGTCTCTGAATTGTAATGCGTTACACTACTTTGTCATTACTTTTGAGTTACTTTCACCAAAATAACAGCAGAAGTTTGACTTGGCAGCTATAGCTTGTGAATTTCACCACTGGATCAATAAAGTCTCCTCTTTATCCACGTTAAAACGTACAATAGGCAGAAAATGAAAATACTCAATTAAAAGTACCTTAGAGTTGTATTGAAGTATTGCGTTGTTGTAAAATGTTTGTTTAAAGCACTTGAATAAGAAATTCATGTTGTTTAGTTTAAAACAGTCTAAAGGAAATTGTCAATTATAGTGTGATTAAAACTCACTATTTAGATTGTTTACAGTACTTGATTTACAGCTGATATGTGAAAAGGTCATGGAAAAGGTACACAACCTTATTGTTTACCAGTAATTTAGTTGTACTGCAAACCGTCACAGGAGGTGCTTTTATTTTGAAGTAGGCTACACGGAAGTTGTCTGTTGTGTACTCTTGCTAGCTTACTGAGATGAACGTGAGACGCTTGATGCAAAATGTGTCTGTCAAGCTTAAGTTGCTCACTTTCTTGTTTGTAAAATTGCAACATATTGAACAGTAAATGGTCACAGTAAAAGACAAACGTTTTTGGTCGTCATTTGAAGCCATCCCACTACAGGCATAGTTACTCTCCACGGCTGATAAAATGCAATGATATTACGTGTAGCAAGCCCAAACATTAATTCCCGACATGTTTCTATC
>CM042433.1:16022054-16027054 GCA_023631565.1 Gymnocephalus cernua
TGCGTAGAGCAGATGGCAGCAGGTTGATCTCGATGTGTGTGTGTGTGTGTGTGTGTGTGTGTGTGTGTGTGTGTGTGTGTGTGTGTGTGTGTGTGTGTGTGTGTGTGTGTGTGTGTGTGTGTGTGTGTGTGTGTGTGTGTGTTTAATGATGACAGCGTGTGCATATGTGTGACGTGCGTATGAGCGTGTGTGTGTGTGTGTGTGTGTGTGTGTGTGTGTGTTTGCTCACCCAGAATGGGGGAGGGGACGGAGGAGAAAAAAAAGGGGGGAGGGGTGGAGTGGGGGTTGGTGGGTGTGTATGTGTGTCTATGTGAGCCTCCTTTGTGAGATAAAACATGCAAATGGTGGATTATTTTAATGCAGTTTTTTTTCTAGAGCCCTAAGCCTTAATCCCTAAAGCAGTTGAAATGAAAATAGTATATGTTTTCTTTCAAACAGCTGTCTAGGAACAGGATCCTTTGCACTCAAATTTCTCTCTGGTGTAGTTACAGCCAGAGACTGATGATTAAAGCCAAATAACTTGGAATTGACAGTCAGACCTGAACTGTGCAGTGGAAGGATCATGGTTGTGACATTTTTCTGATTGAATGGTGATAACAAAGTCGATTGTAAAATTGTTTTGTTTGTTACTTTGAGTGGACTGCAGATATAAAATATGCGCATTTATAAACACTTGCACATGCGCAAGCACGCTGGATGTAAAAACCACAAACAGAGGCACAGAATCGCAGGACTGCAGCACTTGCATTACATTTAGGCTTTGTGTCAACGCTAATCTATAGATTATCTATAGTTATAATATATCTAAACAATAAAGTATATGAAAATCATCACCTAAACTAACCGAGTTTTGAAATAAAGCACTGAAATATGAAATTACACATGTGAAATGTCCAAATAAAACATTTATATTGGTAACATTGTTGTCATGTTTGATGTTTTATATGTTGCATGTGAAATATCTGAAAAGCATATGTAGTTGAATGTCAGTTTTCAATATGTGAAATACTGTATGGTTCACATGTGATGAATTCACATATGTTTGGAAATTGTCCCGGAAGGGAGGAAGATAAATGACAAATTATAGAAAACCAGAGTTTGTCTGGGTATGTGTTTTTGCTTTCGGAAAGGATAAATAACAGCATAGGCAGTGAGTAAACCACACACACACACACACACACACACACACACACACACACACATACACACACACACCCCAGTATGAAGATGTCTCCTATAGATGAAGCTAACAGATGGCAGAATATATTGTGTTTGTATACTGAAGGTTATTCTACAGTTTCCTGCACTTAGCAGTGTTGTTTTAAAATATATAGGCGACTGTGAGGTTGCACTCACACTGTTTGTGTTTGATGGCTTTATCATTACTCACACAATTATACCACACTGAGATTGTGTAACATTATTTATTGTTACTGCTTATGTCCATCCTTTTCCTACTTGTTGGGAGCTGGTTGTGTGACGCCTCACTCTTGGCTCCCTCAGGTCCCTGAATGCTCATCAGCCATGTGGCAACAACACGATATTCAAGGTGGCATGGTCGGCTGCAAAGTGCAAAGCCGGCAGTAATGTTATGTTACTGAGGCTAGACACCACCACAACAGCACACATCCTTTTATTGTATCCTCCCACACCACAGATGCAAAAACAGAGTAAAGGCAAAAACCTTGCTATTGCTTTTCCTATGAAAACATTATATATATTAATCATTATAAGAGCTGTTGTGCATGTAAGGATTTTCGTGAAATATCAAGGCTGAAGTGTTTTAACCAGTCGGGAGAAGAAAGCTCATACATCCTTGTCTCTTTCATATTAGGGACAGTGAGCATAATTGAGTAAATGTATTTAAGTATTTGAGCGAGCTGATTCAGCCTCTCTGGGATGGTTGATATTGTACTTAGGAAGAATATTGCCCAAGGCAATTCATTAGTTGTGAATAATTGAGAGACTTGGATAGTGCTAAGGTGAAATGCCTGTTATTATTTTATGGAGTTTGTGTTCTTAGGGCTCTTCAGTTTAAAAATATTAAAAATGCACAAGCCTCTCCACAAATTACTTACTAGAAAGATTCACAATGGGCACTAATGACTAACCATCTGTCTTCCATTGTTTTCAAGCTCTGTAAAAGTGTTTTTCTGCACCATTATTCTATTTCTGCTATTGGTTATGTTCTTTTATGTTACAAAGGACGCTATTTAACCCTCATGCTTTTTACATTTTTTTTTTGTGGTAGTAATTAGGGCTCATCAGCTATTACAGCAGGATATCTTCCATTGACATTTTGTTTTAAATAAATTAAATATCTCTAATTTCAGTTTTAAAGGATTGTAGCTTTGATGGTAGCGTCCAGTCTCTCATGACGGGGTGTGGAGGGTGTGATGGAGCTATCAACCAGACGTGCAGCAGGCGAAATATGGAGCTATATGAATTGCAAGGGCTTACATAGTAAACATTTGTTAATTATTAAACACCAGTAGTCTTGGGATGTCTCATTGGCAAACTAATCAATCTGCCTCATGTCAGTGTTGAGTGCATCTGCATATGTTTGTTTAACCTCAGATGCAAATGTCATTTCTCTACATTAACTTGCATTCAATTTACGTTTTTATCTACTGAAAGGTTTTCTAAAGCTTTCCTTTGAACCCCACACTGTTCTACCTCTTTGTGTTTTTTGTTCATTTCTGTGCATGCTTCAGCTCAGATGAACTCTTATCTGTTAAAAATTGTCACCTTTACTTGCTGGTTTTCCGGTGATGCAACTTAAAGGCCACTGAGGTTTTATTTAACATCGTATACACCCACATACCACCACGTGACAAGCAAGAAATGGGGGCTCTTCTAAGAGTCTGAACGGTTACTCACAGCACTTTGTGCACTATAATAGCATGATGTGTTTAGTCTGTGGTCTGGGCACAAGAGCTGTTTGTCCTTAACAGGTCAATGGTTATGTAGTTACATAGTGTTTTGGAAAGATGCTGACACTTGCGGTTGGACTGGTTTTTTTAGCCATCGTAGCAGCGTGACTGTAAGGTGACAGCAGTCCATCCATCTGACTGACTGCTAGTATTTGTCTTTTCAAAACATTATTTGGTTCAGAGTGTTGAATGGATTTATATTTAGAGCAAACATTTGTAGTCCCCAAATAATAAATCCTAATGACTTTGGTTCCCACACTTATCATCAGCACCATCAGCAGGTCAAAAGTTCCACTTCAGATTAAACCTAATGAGGGAACTCAGACTCATACAAAATACTTTAAAAATGCTACTGTACACAGGATAAATCCTTCTGATTTGGATTACAGCATGGCACCACCCACTTTTTACCCTACACATTTTTCAACAATCTAATCTAATGAGCATTTCAGCCTCAATGGACCACTAATGTGGCTGAATTTGCTGAAATGTAATGCACTTTTGATTATATGAGCTGATGTTTTCAGCTCATATTGATAATGTGGGTTGTATTAGATTACTAATTATTAATGGACATGCAGTGCAAATCCACTCGTTGCTCCATGATACTCCTCAAGTCTCCAGATCCTTGGCCCAGTGCCGGTGTTCAGCCCCACTGTTTTGTAGTGGTTTGTGTATATGCTTGTCACAGTGTCTGCAAGAGAGTAGGGAGGTGGGCATGGGGAGGAGGCGTGTCTGGGGTGTAAGCGATGTCAGCTCATTAACCTCCATTCTTCCCCCTGCACAGCACTGTGTAGGGTCACTATGTAAGTCTCTTGTCATTACCCCTCCCCTGCACGCGTGTGCTGGGCATGATGGGAAGAGCTGAGCAACCGGAGAAAAGGAGAAGGAGGGAAAGGTTCATGAGGCAGGGGGCGGGGGGGTTTGACATGTTCCTTTACAAATGCCCTGCTTGTATTTCGCAAACTAAAGCCCCGCCATCTCATTTCCTTCCCTACTTTTGTCTTCTGTCTCTTCTCTTTCCCTCCCTGCTGTCTTTCTCTCTAACCACAGGCCCGGTACAGTGTGGGTGAACGAGGGGTTAGGCTCCACACTGCCCACCCTCCAGGCATCAATCCAGCTAGGAAAAGACTGCCCACTGCTGTGGTGAGATACAGTAGCCAAGCCCCCAATTTCTGAAACTTCTTCTGCTTGTCAGCCAATTGATTTGGAAAGGTGTACCTCAAGCTACTGAACTGGTCCCGGTATTTTGGAAGCTTGAAACTGAGAATATCTAGAGTTGTGATGACATTGCTCATCACAGAGAAGAAGTATTTACTACTAACTTTTACTTACTTACTAACTCATGAAAATACCTACAGGAACATGCACATATTGTCCATGTTGTATGTGGAAAACATGGACCACACAACGCAATTATTGCATATATTTGCATTCAAAAACAGACACTTACAGGAATTTACAGATGATTTTTTTTTTTATTGTAGCAACATATGTGTGAAAACATGCAAAGGTGCAAAATACGCCCCTGCAGTTGTTATGGTCAGGTCACGCCTTTTTTGCATCCATAGAAACAAATACAGTCTGAAGCTGAAAGCAAAATTGCTAAATGTAATAGCTTTTTTATTTAATGATTAATAAATGACTTGATACCGAATTATTTTACAGAGAAGACACAATTAGTGCCCAAAATATAACACAAAGATGTTCTTCAGAAAGCCTGCTATCAGAAACAGATGTTACAAAGTCACTTCTTTTGAATTCCATATATTTTGTTAAAACTATACTGATAATCTATTGGACTGTTGATATTGTTGGTGATAATATAGAACACTTCCCTGTTTAGTAAACCGTAAATCTGTTTGTTTGTGTTCATTTTAATGTGTGTATTACAAGTTCTTTAATTATAAGGTGTTTGAAAGTGAACACACCACAACCTGATTATACACATAGTCATTCAACAATAGTAACAATAATTCAACAATTACAACACTTCCTTCCCACCTTCTATAACTGTATGCTACATGTTGAAGTCCATACCATGTTGGTGCATGTAGGAGACCCAGT
>CM042433.1:16032054-16227054 GCA_023631565.1 Gymnocephalus cernua
TGAGCCCATGTGGTCATATCGCTTATAGATGAATGACAATTCTTGATGCAGTGCCGCCTGAGGGATCGGAGATCACGGTTGTTCAGCTTAGGCTTGCGCCCTTGTCCATTACGCACTGAAATTCCTCCACATTCCTTGTATCTTTTAATTATGTTATGCACTGTTGAAGGTGAAATAAGCAAATGTCTTCCTATCTTTCTTTGAGGAACATTGTTTTTAAACATTTCAATGATTTTCTCACGTATTTGTTAGCAAACTGGCAATCCTCGGCCCATATTTGCTCCTAAAGGACTAGACCTTTCTTTGATGCTGCTTTTGCACCAAATCATAATTACAATCACCTGTTGACATCACCTGTTTCAAATCACATCATTATTTAACCAATTTACCTGATTACTAGCTAAATTGCTCCTGTCCCAACCTTTTTTGGAATGTGTTGCAGGTCTGAATGACAGGAAAGGATGTATATTTACAAATGAAATTAAGTTGACCAGACAAAACATGAAATATTTTGTGTTCACATTGTCTGCAATGAAATACAAGTCAAAGTACATTTAGAAATCACTACTTTCTTTTTTTATTTGTGTTTTTCATACTGTCCCAACATTTTCTGATTTGGGGTTGTACATTTTCAACTATTTTATATACTTTTGAGTAGTTTATTCTATAACAACTCATCGTATTTTACAAGCTGATCATATGTTTTGTGTGTAAGATTTTAATCTGCAATAACCAGTAACTTTAGTGGAAAAGAAGAAGAAAGTAGCATATAGTCAAGGTATCGCAAACTTTTACTTAAGCAAACCTACTTACATACTTTTGACCGCTCGGAAATTCCTTTGAAACAAGCTTGTGATAAATTATCCTGAATTTTGTTTAGTTAGTGATAATGTCAGATACATAAAAAGAGGTTACTGTGGTATTTGTGTATTTCAAATCATTAGTTCCAGATATTAAGTTACGCTGTCTCCCTGTCTATTAAAATAAAATAAAAATCATCATTGCAAGGTCATTTTTCGCTCTAATGACTGGACAGTCGTGGCATTACACAGACACACGAGCGGTTCATCTCCGCCCAACCCCCTTTCCAAACAGATGTTGCCTAGAAGGCTTCATGAGGAGCTTATTTGAATTGTCTATCAATCAACAACAATCTTCAGTGGAATCTGTAATTTTGCCTCCAATCCTGCCATCATCTGTCTCACCAGTGCACTCCAAGATGAAAAGATCCCAGCATTGTATCGCACCATTAGCACTGTGTAAATATTACATGTTTTCCCTGGATATGCTAGTTAGCATTACTTCCACCTTGTGGCTTCATTATTTTTGAAACGCTCAGCTTTGTCGATGATTGCAAGGCATGACCTAGTTCTGGGACTCTCTCTCTCTCTCTCTCTCTTTCACTGTCTTTACTTTCTCACATTTTTCTTCCTCATTTGCTTTTCCTGTCTTTTTCTTTCTCTCTCTCTCTCTGCCACTCCACCTCATGTTCTTTTCACACTGAATCTGTCTACTTCTTTCTTTGTCATTTATTCATTGTCTTTCTCCAATTACTGTCTTAGCATCACCTTCATCCTTTTAGTCTGTCTCTCATCCTGTCTCTGTCTCTCATCCTCCTCCTCTTTCGCGTGTGCATACTTTATTTCTCAATTTGTCTCCCTTCCACAACCTATTATTATTTTTCTCTATTCTCACATCCCTCTCTGTCTCTCTCTCTCTCTCTCTCTCTCTCTCTCTCTCTCTCTCTTTCTACCAATCCCCACTTCTCTATCCTTCTCCATGTTTTTATTCCTCTCTCCCAGCACCACGTGTGTCATGGAGGGAAACATTGTGAGCAGTGGTCCCTGCTGAACAATTACCATGCAAAGCAATTCAAATAGAGATGTTTGCCGAAAACAACATGTGTGTAATTACTGCTTAATGAGGCCCTTGTCTCAGGCAGAATGCCCAATTAGACTGCCGATGAGAAAGCGATGCCAGGGACCACTGAAGAAACAGAGGGAAGAGGGGGAAAGAAGGGTAGGGAGGGAGATGGAGAAGTAGAGGGAGGTTGTAACACAGAGAGAGGTGGGGACGATGAGAACATAAAGGGGAGTGGAAAGAGAAAGATGGAGAGAGTGAGAGAAAGGAGTAACAGGGAGAAAATGAGAGAGAGAAAGGGAACACCAGAGAAAGAGAAGAGGATTTCTGCAGTAAATGTGGAGTAATGGCAGAGCTGATAGCATTGAGCCGAGGATAAATTGGCATTTTAAGTGGGAGAGCGAGGCAGTGTAAAGGAGAGCTATCGAGAGAAGAGCAGAGGGAAACAGCTTTACATTGCAATATATGGGCAGCCATGTTGAAGCACAAAATGGCTGACCTTTCCAGGCTGTCTTTGGCCTTTTTGGAATATATTATATTACAGATGTAATTGGTGAAAATGAGCATTGTCTGACTTCATTGCTACCATTAGAGATGAAAGAAACAGCGAAAAGGCTTTGCGTTGAAGAATTCAGTTTGCAGAATAAGCTAAAATACAAGATCTTGCAGCTTTTTCCTGGTTAATAGCACCGTTATTCAATGACTGTGCTCTCGTTTCACCCGAGAGAATCTTATCCTAAAGAAGCTCTCAAAAGGCCGTCACGTCACCAGTGATATCGAAGTGAATTTCAATGGAATAAAATTGCTCAGTTAGGCGAGGACAAGAGGCTTTCATGTGAGGAAGCAAAGAGTTTATTGCAGATATGTCACCAAGGTCAACATCACTTTGGCCCTCTCAGTGAGCTACTATCACTTTCCACTGCGGTTTAGTGATAGACTCCGCCATGTTTCATTACATAAATTAGTGTCTGTAACTCCAGCAGGTAGCGTTAAACAATTAGCCAGCATTCAATTTCACTTGAAATAAACATATAGTTTTCCCTGCTAAGTGTTGGGCTCTTGGATTAATCTTGTGAGGTGTGAATGAGGTTTAAATGCAGTGCTTGTCTTGGTTTCGTGTTTGCGTATTTGGTTGAATGTAAATGTAATCATTAGAATAAACAAGTGAATCCTCACAAGGGCTTTCATGATATGCATCATTAACCAACCATTGCCCTGAGGCAGGCACTCATTCCCCTGGTTGTTCTCCTGCAATAATGTACAGTAATTTCTCTTTCTCACCACTCTCACATTCATTTAGCTACTTCGACTTTTTCCTGTCGACCAGTGTAGATATTAAATTTCACCCCCAGGAATTCTGCCCATTTCCGTCCATTAGTCTACCTAGTTATTGTTTTGAGCAGGTATGTCTCATGATCCATTTGTGTTCACTCACATCTAGCATGTGTTTATCTTTCAAGCCTTTGGTTGCTTTCTCCATAGGCACAAAGCGGACCACCCCAAATGAAAAAGGCCCCCCTTATCTTCACATCTGAGGAATTTGACATGGAATGCTGTCTAGTTTGATCTTGTTGTCTCTGCTGTCTTTTCCCCAAGTCTTCTATGCTTTCATATCACAAAGAATGACCTCAGTCAACAAACAAAAAGAAGGCTTTATTCGACACGTTGGGTTTCTGTGTGTTTGTGTTCATGAACGTTATTATCCAGTCCAGTCAAGGTTTGTTCCATTTGCTGCAAGCGTGGTATGACAAAGCTTGATGTCTTTGAAAGCCAAGGGCATTTCACAATACAGCTCTTCCTAACATAGTAGCAGTTTCTCAGTCACCTTGACACTGCACAGGTTTGATTACTGAGCCTTTTGTGGGGCTGTATCTAATTTTCTGTGTAGCTAAAAACAGAATCTGTGTTTCTTCATTTATATCCCATTCAAAACCTGATTTCAGTGGGGAATTCGTCAGGCCGTTAGCTTACCAACACTAGATATCAGAGCAAGCATGTTGCATGCAGTGCGCAACTGGTGTTGTTCCCCAGTTCCCTTGGGGGTCAAGAGCCATTTGTCTCGTGTCAAACTGTGTTTTGGCATCTGCTGCAAGTGATCGTTCAATGCCTTATTAGCTCAATCCTGAAGACACAGCATGCCCTCACTGTGCGACACACACACACACACACACACACACACACACACACACACACACACACACACACACACACACACACACACACACACACACACACACACACACACACACATATACTGGGTCCACAGTCTCCATACCCTTTACTACTGTATGCACTCACAGTTTCATTCACACTCTTTCTCAGACACACAGCAGAGCCCACAGGGAAAAGCCCATCTCCCATCACTGTGCTCATGTAGCCTAATTACCGGCCCGCTGACGAGCAGTAATTACCCACGCTGCCATGCCACCACGAGGTTTAACCAAAGTGACAAAGTCATTAGTCTCACACTTCAGGCCACCCGTAAAGAGCTTTTTCCTCTTCGCACCTTCTCTGCGGTCCCCAATTTTTTTTTCAAACCTGCTCTTGCATACAATGTTTATTTTTCCTTTCTGTTTCTGTCCACAGTTTGATGGTGACAACATGTACATGAATGACAATAACCAAGAGTTTCGGTCACCAAACCAGGTAAGACATTTTTTCCTATAAACTCCACAGACTAAATACATATCTGTGGTCGTGTTATTAGCTTCGGTTTTACAGCAGTCAGCTGCAAGAAGAGTTTATAGAAGTATATGTTGTGATAAGTGTTGGAAAATAATAAATGACTATGTTTGCCAGTAAAGGAGCTGATTAACTGAAGATGGGGTTGGCTGTAAATTGAGACTGTGATAAAACTGGAAAATAGCAACATTTTACTGGTTAATGTGAGTGGAAAACATAACTCATTATTAACTGCTGTGGGTATGACATGCTACATCTTCACATTGACCTCTGGGGTAAACTGAAAACAGTGTAAATGTGAAAACTTAACTTAAAATTCTCATTAGCCAAGTGTTATAAAAGATGATGGTAAAAGCAAAGACTAGTGCTAACAAACTAACAAAATGCATTATCATTTGGAACCACTGTTTCTGCCGCAATTAACTGGATTGGATGTTGGATATAATTTCTTTAACTGTGAAATTAGCGCCTTATTTCCCCATGCTGGGAAATCTGTGAGGAGCTACAGTAGAAATTATTCTGTAACCACCAAGTAATTGAGTTGAGGCTAAATTCACTTCAGCATACCTTTAAACTTCTAAAAATGTATTATGAAATTAGAATCACTACAAATACACAAACCTGGATCGGGTAGTAAAAACATGGTTGGCCAGATTTTTTTGTTACTGTCTAGCTCTACATGGGTTAGACATGAGGGGCTAGACATGCAGAACTGGCAGAAAAAGAGTTTTAGCCACGCTAGCAGCATGTCTCTAGGGTTGGCTATGCCGTTTTGTCAGTCTGTAGATAGGTCGGTTCACAACTTTGGTCCAGACTCAAAAACTCCTTATTGGATTGCAATGAAATGTTGTACAGACATTCATGGTCCCCAGAAGATGAAGTCTACTGACTTTGGTGGTCCCCTAACTTTTCCTGTAGCACCACCAGCAGGCTGACATTTTTGTTTTTAAGTGCCACCATCAGCTCATATCCCATCAACCTGAGCTGTACTTTGTTTTTAGTGCTAATTAGCAAATGTTAGCATGCTAACACACTAAACTAAGACAATGAACATGTTAAACATTATACCTGCTAAACATTTAGACTTTTTTTAGTGGGCAGCGCAGTATCGCTTTCACAAATCCATAGATTTGTGACTGTTTTATGGCCAGATGAACCCAGTGACAACATCAACACATGATGTGGTCTCTTGGTTGGTAGTTAACCTGGTGTCTGAAATGTATATTAAAAAGGTGCAGTTTGTCAGATCAGTTGATCTCTCAAGCTTTCTCTAAACATCTTTATAACAGCAATATTAAGCCTTGGAATCAGAGCATCACTCTACGTCAGAGCAAAAAGGCCTCCATGACTTTGACCCTCTCTTGCTAAGTAAGAAAAAACACCTAATTCCTCATAAGCCAAAGTATCCCTTAAAGGTGGTTTTATCCAAAGCACTTTAACATATATCTTTAACATCAGAGGGATTAAACCATCAACTCTGACACTGTTAGTGCAATTTCACTAATGCCTCTTTTCCATTGCATGGTACAGCCCGACTCGACTCTACTCGACTTGCTGTCTTTTGGTTTTCCATTAGCTAAACTTGATACCCCTAAACCTGGTACATGGTACTTGTTTTAGTACTTTCTCGGTCAGGGTCCCAAGCGAGCTGAGCCGATACTAAAAGGTGAGGTTAAAACACTGCAGACCACTGATTGGTCAGAGAGAACCGTCACTAACGTGGCATGGGGCATCCTGCATAAATGCATTTAAAAAAAAAAGCCAAGCTGCCATTAATAGCAACTGCAATTCTTGTATTCACTTGACTCAACTGTAGAAAAAACAATGGCAGCCCACAAAAAATGACGCTGCACAATACCTACACTATGCCGTACAATTGATGAAAGGATTCAGCGAGTGTCACGTTAAAGATGATGTCACAGGAGTTTCATGCGGCATCGCTACGGCGATGAGCTGAGAATCCTGCCTTCACTGAGGGGGTAAGCTATCCGCAGTGGGAAACAAAAAACGAAAAGTACTGTTACTAAAAAAGTGAGTCAAGTTGAGCAGAGCTGTACCATACAGTGGAAACACGACTTAACACTCACAGATAAACCAGCACTAACATGTCACCAACCCAGGCTCATTGAAGTACTTGTCCCAGTCTGGAGCGGCACAGTCCCAGTCACACAGTCAGTGAGTTGGACAAGCGCTGCACTGAGTGCTCCCAGCTGGTAGATGGGAACACATGGCCGGACATATGGCAGAATTTGGAGCTCCAGGATTTGTTGATCCAGCAGCGTGGCCTTCATGTTCTGACAAAACATGACGAGGTGGAGGCTCCTCATCAATTAGCCCCTCGCCAAATACTGTCGGAGAGACACTGGACAAGGCCAGAAGGCTGAGAACACACACACACACACACACACACACACACACACACACACACACACATTCTCTCTCTCTCACACAAAAACACACACATACTGTAATAGGAAGTGACACATTCTCTGACACAAAGTTATTCATAAGTCATAAGCACATGCACAAGAAGACATTCTCAATTTCAGTTTGTTTCACTCAAACTGTGCACAGACACACACACACACACACACACACACACACACACACACACACACACACACACACACACACACATATGTTCATACTTCTATAATTGTGAGGACCCACATTGACATAATGCATTTCCTTGCCCATAACCCTACATGTAACCCTCACCACTACCTAACCCCAGTCCTAACATTAAAGGGTCAGTTCATCCAATTTACAAAAGAAACATATTTTCTCACTTACCTGAGCGGTGTCAGCCATGCATATATTATGTGTTGAGAGTTTGAGTAGCTGCATCTGAAACTTCTGCTACCACCCTAATACAATGGGTATGAATTAAATGCAGTATGTGGTCCCCTATGGATGAAAAATTATGTTTGAAAAACTCAACAGCCACTTCCCTTTCCGAAACCAATTTTCTGGTTACTCTGGATAATCTACAAGCCTTGCTCTCAACTGTTTTTACTGGAGCTACCTTCTACCAAAGAGGTTTTACTGTAATTTGTATGAATTGACCCTTTAAAATAATCTAATTATAACATTAACCCTAACACCATCTGTAAACCCTCAAACAACCCTTTGAAGATGTGAAGAACAGCCAAAATGTCCTCATTTTCCAAAAATGTGCTTGGTCTTAGGGTGTAAAACTTAAATTGGTCTGTAAAAGATTGACGAACAAGAACATATGTATGTGCACATAACACACACACACACACACACACACACACACACACACACACACACACACACACACACACACACACACACACACACACACACATGTAGGCTCATAAAGCCATACACACACAAACATATTCTCATAAACCCTCACACACACACACACATACACACACCATCATCCTATAGCCATAAGATTGTCTTTCCTTTGATGTTGGGATTGACTGAGTATAATGAGGGGTCGAGTGGGAGCTTTAGCAGCTTATTGTCTACTTATAGCACACATCACAGACTATGAGGTCCATCGTTGTTAGCCCTGTTTCCTTGTCTGCCCTAATTATGTCACTTTGTGTTCATACATGTGTGTGCGTGCGTGCGTGCGTGCGTGCGTGCGTGCGTGCCAATTGGAATAAATGTCCAGCTTTGTAGTTTCTCTGCTGCTGCGGTCATGTGTCAATCATCGACACCTACTTCTGGTTTGCGTTTTGTGTCAACAAATACCTTCTTAGTGGATAAGGCAATTTGGGCATTTCAAAACATGCCAGTTGCAGTTGAAGCTCTGTCAGAGCCATCAAATAGAAGCTTACACACCAGTTCTGAATAGCCCTCCAAACACAGATTTCACTGTTTAGCATCAGATTTTTTTTAATACAGTTGATTTCATTTGAAATTGGGAAGAGGTGGGATGGGTGCTTTTAAGTTAAAGGTTGTATAGTTTCAGCCCTAATGAATATAACTGAGCACTGATCTTGATATCTTGGCATAACGTTTTCATGTGTTTGACAACATAAACGCTCTTAAGCCCCCTTTATTATTAAATCATTACATTCCAGTTGTCTTGTCCATATGTGTAAGCATATTTCCTATTCATTTCGCATGTCCTCTAGGTTTGGGATCTTGACCAGAATTAATAATTTCTATAATTTCTAATAATTTCAATGGTACTTGGGTACAGGCCATGCATTTGCAATAGTTAACCTGCCAAATGGTCTGAAGAGGTTAATTCATAAATATCTTCAAAGCCACCACATTCAAGGAATGTCTGTATTTTCTTTATGGTTCATACAAAATGCATCACTCTGTGCATGTGACTGAATCATTTCTTAATTGATGCTTAATTGTATGCATTAGCTGTGCAGTGGTTTGTCACATACAGCTTGCTTTTGAAGTTAAATCAGACAAATTAGAGGTTTAAATATGGAATCATTCTCTGCATCAATTTTAAATGGTGATTACTGTCTAATGAATGTGCTGAATACATGCCTACATTCTGGTGCATATATAAATGTTTGTCATTTTCATTAAAATTAGCTGTGTTTGTAAAAGAACAACATACTAAGATGCAAGGCAGTAGCATTTCCACTATGTCTGTTTATTTTGTGTAAACAGCAGTGCAGTAAGTATTTTTTGGGTTGGAGATACAATACCTTCATAATGGTCTAACATATTGTGAAAGAAGGAGCCTGTATTCCTTAATACAAGTTTCTAACACTGCGTTGAGATGCCCACCCGAGCCTTTACATGATGTGTGCCTGTGAAAAAGGTGCATGTAGCCAGAACAGAGACTCCTTTGTTTGCATGTCTGGGGTCTTCCACAGCGTACGCACTGAGGTAGCAGTTTGACACAGCCAGGAGATTGCATTACACATAACATCTCTGGGCTTTTAAAAAGAGAGAACCGCTAATCAGAAACAGCTTTAAAGGGGCCGTTTACTGTATGCTTGGACACAATCTGTCCATTCAAACAAGATGTTTTCAAGGCTTTGAATACACTATGGTTTCTGTTTCTGCACATATGGAGCTTCCAGACGTTTTGATGATATTGATGTTTTCCATTTGGTTCATCTATTGAGGTTTCAGCATATATGCAAAAGTGTAGGCGTATTATTTTGTTGATCAGCCAGTGTTTATGTCTGCCCACACACACAAAGCTACTAAGGGATAGTTTGTTGAATTAAAGATTATTAAACATTTCTATTATCCTGATTGACTGAGAATATTCTTGTGAGCCACACAGAGTATGGATCAACTTGTTCCAGATGCTTAAAACAAATACATGTAGGTCTGGTGTTTGCTCATTGACTGCTGCTGAAAACAACTGAGCCAATAAGAGCTTTCTATTAAGAATAGGGACGTCAGCTTTCTGTGTTGTTGTAATTAGGCTTACAGAAATAACAGCTCTTAAATCAGTATATTCTTCCCAATACCAGAAAAATATTGTACTAACAATCGTTACTGCAGACATGTCAGTCACTACTGAGGGCAAAGTAAACCCCCCTCCCATACAGAAAAACAGCTCACTTGAAATGATTAAAATGGCAATTCGGTCTGATTATCAGGCTATCATGCACATGCATGCCAAATAATGCTGACTGCAGTGCATATCTTTGTAGCACTAAAAGCTGCTTGAAAATGATCACAGCCAAACCAAAATGGCTGCATCCAACCACGCCCACACATATTCTAATTTAGTAAAAAAAGGATAATTATTGTTCTTCATTTAGATTCCTATCAGGCCTGATCTGTTTGAGTGATTGTGCAGACTTGTATTCTTGTATCTATATTTCTGTGTGTTTTGGCTGCCTTCTCCTCACCCTATAATCAGTCTATGTGGAAGCACACCATGTGTATATATGTGCATAGATTAAGGAAAATTAGAGACAAAAGGGGTTTAGAGAAATAGCTGGTTAGGGATGAAGTTTGAAAGAGAAAACAAGCCAGTGACAGAAAGAGGCAGAGTCGTTTTGTGCGTCTCTTGGTGTCTTGTGTTGTACTTGTTGCATTGGGTTCCTGTGCAGGAGAGGAAACTCAGCGGCCTTCGGAGAAGCTGCAAGTCTCAGCCTGTTTGTGCCTCTGTGTTTTCTGTTTCCAGGTGTCTTGCTGAACCACGTGTCTCTATCGATTTGGCCGGCTGCAAGAGAACAGTGGCTGATGGTCGAGATTAGAATAGAAACCTCACTTGTTGGATACAGGCTCTCTCTCTCTCTCTCTCTCTCTCTCTCCCTCTCTCTTTCTCCTCGTCTTTCTGTTTCTGCCTCTTTATTTTTGTGTATTTCTTAACTCTGACACTCCCTCACTCTCTCTCATTCTCTGTCTTTCTCTGGTTTTCTCTGGTTTTTCATCCACGTTCATCCACCAGACTCCTTTCAGCTGAAAATGTACGACTCTCTCAAACATCAACTTTATACACACAATTTATACATCCCATTCCCACTCTCAATTCACTTCAGCTCAGTTTAATTAAGCTTCATTGGCATTACGTTTTGATCAAAAAAGATGTTTCCAAAACATATGTACGTATAAATAAAGTAATGTTACTCAGCTCATTAAATTTAAAAACTGCTCTTTAAAAAAATAAAATCAATTTGTTTCAAAATATAAATAAAAGTGACTTGGCTTACTTAAGATTTTGAGTTAAGTTACTAATTTGTCCAATTTGTTAATTTGTTGTTCAAATGCAAAACTCACTTAGTCAACTGAGTCAACTGAGTCAACTTAATTAAACTTAAAAGTTCAGCTAGCAACTTCAAGTCCGATATATATCTTTACTACTACGTATATACTATACTATATCTATACTACGCTGTCTATTCAGAATCAGAGTCACCTTTATTGGCATAGTATGTATCTACAAGGAATGTTTCCAATCGTTGTGCTAAGCTAACCTGGTTATAGCTTCATATTTGCAGACATAAAAGTGGTATCAATCAAATCAATAATGATTAAATTAATTAGGAAATGTACTGTGTAGTTATTGTTAAAGGTATAGTGGAGGATTTTCTTTTTCCGGGTGGATCATCAAGACTATTGGTCCTCCTAGTTGTCAATCATTCTGCTGATATGTTTACGTAAGGCCGTCGTACGTGCTCCTCCCTAGGTAGTTTTCGCTTTCTGCGGCCTCTAGCCCGACCGCCTTCTCCCCGCTCTCGGCTGGTGCTGGCTCTTGCGCCCCCGCCCTGTCCTCGTCAACAACAACTTAGATGCTAGACGATAGCTTGTTTGTTGGCCTGTAGCATGCTAAAGTTAGCTATAGAGATGCTTGTCGTAAATAGATTTTCACTTACTGGTGGCGAGTCTGACATATAAAAAAAAAGAAAAAGTGCAAATCTTCTTTTGGAAACATGTAAACAGAGCGTGCACGAGGAGAACTAGGCGTGTGCATGCTCTCTCGTGCACACGTGCACACGTTTAATAGGCGTTCCCTCTCGGGAGCAGGTAGTGTTGTGCATGTGCATTTTTTCAAAAAGTGGAGAGGGCGGTTCTTTTCTAAAATTCGGGAAAATCCTCCACTATACCTTTAACACATTTAGATAAAGTGAGAAATACTTAAAGGAGTAGTTCAATATTTGGGGAAATACCCCTATTCATTATTCTCATGTCTGCCTGGTCAATATGGTTAGTTTAGCTTAGATTACAAACTGGCAAGGGGGTAACCGCTAGCCTGGCTCTGTCCTTGGTAAAAAAAAAAATCTGCTTACCAACAACTCTGAAGCCCACTAATTTACACTTTGTCTCTTGTTTGTTAAAGCTAAGCTACCTAGTAGGTGGTAAAATAATACTTCATCTTTCAATCTTTGATTTTCCCCAAAATGTCTAGGTATTTAAAATCTGAAAAAGAAATGATAAGTCTTTACAAGCACTTGACATGACAATGTCCCCCCATTTCACGCTTTTCCTCACTCTTTCATTCTCTCCCTCTCTCTCTCTCTCTCTCTCTCTCTCTCTATCTCTCTCTCTCTGAGGCAGAGACACCTCAGTACACCCTGGCACCGCACACCCAATGTGGGCGATGCTGATGTGAAAAGGCACTGTTACTTAACAGTGACTCACAGTGCACCATTATACCCCCACCACCACAACTGCAACACAAGTAAAAGTGTTTCTCTTTCTATCCTCTATCCCTTGCATCCTTTCCCTGCAAGAAAACATTGGGGGACATTTGAGACAAAGGATGAAAAATGAAAATTGAGGGTCTGAAAACACCAACACATATCTCACTCTCTCTTTGAAGCCGTACGGAGCCGCTGGCAAGGTCGCGAGAATCAAGTACAGATACATATTGTACAGTGTGTATTTAAATTTCAAGAGAGCGTACAATTTCAGTAGCATGAATTCAGGCTGAAAACAGTTTTCCGCTCTAAACCAACACTGGGCATACAGTATATATCTGAAAACAATGCTGGAGGAACATCAGAGGAACATCACAACTGACACGCCCATGCTAGCAGGGTTGTAAGTTACAGTTGTAACCAGGGATCGGTAGTTCTTTATGTAGGTCAGTCCATGTCAGCCAATAAGTCCAAATTACCATCAGCCTCTGAAATAGAACATGATGTGACCTCTGCTCAGCTTCCATGGAGCTGAAATGGATGGAAATCCTTACTCTGTGGCTGAGTAAGGATTTTATGAAAAGTAATATAAAATATTTATTGAGAATAGAGAGATATTTGTGAGTAAACAGCAGGAAAAAATATTACAGGGAAATTTTCAACGCGAGGGATCCGTGGTGGATAATGTGCCCCTTGTTCGAAGAATATTCATGACGTCTGTTGATTTCTGAGGTTTTAAAGGACATTAAAACTACCAACTGTCCCACTCTTTTTGGGTGTGCTCCCTCGGTCCATCCTCAAATGCATACCCCGCAGAAAAGCAGCCCCCCCCCCCCAAAAAAAAAAAAAACAGCAACTTATCAGCAGCAAGAGTGCACTCAATGATTCATACACTCTTTTAAGAGAACTTGAAACCTTGGCTCTATTTCTGTCCCAGCCTCTCTCTGTATTTGCTGCACAGTAGTGTAGATGGATTTAGTGGGACTAAGTAGTATGATATTTCTATTGGTTTTCTGCGTGTATTTTACTCTCTCTTTCCCTCTCTCCCAGTGATCTTACTCTTCATATGGAGACCAAGGTCATGGCTGATTGAAATATAATAGAAGTGTAGACATCTGGCCTAATACTGTGGGAAGTTAAATCTATTTTAATGGCTCCTGCCGCTGTGGATTCTCTCTGATGCACTCTTGCGCTTCACTGACAGTAAATCACAATGTTCTCTTATTACCCTGACTGGAATGAGGGCATTGAGAAAGAACAATGAGGGATCCACATCATTTGTTTTCACCCCTCCCTTGCTTTTTCCTCTCCTCTTCGCTCCTCCTCTCCTCCCCTCACCACTCTGTTTGCGACTCATAAAGCAAGGGGCTTAAAGAGAGTGACATCATGAAAATAAAAATAAAGGGGATTATGGGAGAGCTATTGTGCCATATGTGATTACTGGGGCTTCCATGTTCCCTTGGGGGGGATGAGTGACTACGAGACAACATATTTTATTTATTTATACGATTCTCTCTAATGAATAAGAATAGGAAATGTGTCAGGAACCACAGTGTTGTCCCCCTTGCCAAAAAAAGAAGAAGAAAAACACAGCCTTTGGTCCAAACATTAAAGAATTTTCTATTTATTTCTGTTCTGGTAAAAAGATCAGAGATATTTTTTCACCCTTCATCTTTGATCTATAACTGTGAGTTTGAAAAAGAAATTGAACTGACATAAATGTGCAGCACTTGGCCCTTTTTCCACACCTTTTTTTCAAAATACTTCCTTTGCGGCTGTGTTTTTAGAGTTCAGGTACAATCCAGCACAGGTCCACCCACATCTGCAATGGAGAGTCAGATCCTTTTTACCCACCTAAATGAGTTCCATTTTGATGTGACATTTGAGAGAATTACCAGTGCATGGGGGAGCATGGAAGAGGTTAGCTTACTCCTCTGCCATTGGTTGAAGCACAACACAGCCCACCTTTAGTAACGGACGCTGCGAATGACCCTGAGTTACTATTCCCCCCCCCCCCCCCCCCCGCACACTTCACTTATCCCAGTTCTGTCTTGCTGTCAGTCAGCACAGTGTGTCTGCTGTTCCATTCTCCTTCTATTGTACTACTCTGTCTGCTTCCCTTGATACATCACCCAAATGGAGTTCCTTGTCGTTTCAAAGCCAGGTAAGATAGCCTTTGTGGACCCTGCAGAGTGTTGCTGTAATGGTCACTTGTGCAGCACACCTTAGCAATGTTCAACACCCGCTGATGATGAGTTTCATTTCTGCCCTTTCTCATCTCTGCAAGGTTGATCTTTGAAGGTGAATTTTGAAATTCCCCATAAGATGTTTTAAAGATTTACTGTTGCCATCCGTCTATCTGGAATACACAGAGTGGACGTGAGGACCTTTATGTATGCATGGCCAGCTGTTGTTTGCCGGTAAAATCATGCTGTCATTTTTTTCACAAAGTAGCATATGGCTGGATGACTTTCCATAGGACACTGTACACTCATTCAAAGTTTTACAGTTTTATGATGCAAAAAAGTGTTGTTTTCTTCTGATTAGTTATTTTTCAAACTGCATTGTATTACAGGAAAACACTTTGAGTGTGTCAGTCACTGAAGCTGCAATAACAAAGTCCATGAAAGACAGACAGCTCTTGTCTTTGGGCAATTTGCCCCCTATCAGCCATGACAGGCTCTCTGGTGTACTGTGCAACAATTTCATTCTGCTCCCTTTGACGAACACATCATTGTTCCCAGATGAGCTGTCTTTCACTAAACACCTCATAGGCCACGAATGACTCCATCACCAAGCTAATGACTTCATCTCATTTTGCCAGCCATTTGTGTCAAAACACTTTTAGCTGAGCTGATTAATTTGTTTCCACTTAAGACAACTTAATTACTAAAGATAACTTGACAAGGTGGAGCTGCTTGGTTGTAGTGACTTTTCAACCTACAAGCTTACATGTCAAGGTGACATTTTAGCTGTTACTGTAGCTTTGCCTGGCACCGTATATAAACTGGGACATATATTCTCAGAAAGGTGAAGCATTGCTGCTCTGCTCTCGGCTTCTCAGGTGCTGCAAGCATATCACTCCGCCCAAGTAGCAGAAGTAGCAGTGCTTCGCCTTTCTGAGAATATAGTTCCCAGTTTATATACGGTTAGAAGATGGCTGTGTCTCGTGTGACGTTGTTATTTGTACACGCTGTGACTATACAAATCACAACATTTAAATAGGAACATGTTGGTGTTATTTTGTCACTTATTGGGAGCAGTAGGCTAGTTGAAACCGATTACCTCCAGGATATGTGCTAGGCTAAGCTAACGGTGGAGCCGTCAGACAGAGTTACGACACGCATGGAGATAAGAAGGGTATGTATGGACTTATCTAACTCTGGGGGTTACGGTGAATAAGCTAACGTCCCAATAAGTCGGCGTGTTCCTTTAATGCTGCAAATTGTTTTAATCTAAGTTGAACCTTAGACAGTGAGTATAGTTAAAAGTAAGCTTCAGATTCTTCTTAAAACCAGTTTTATTGAATGTTTTTGCTGTTCCCATGGGATGAATCATCTCACTCCTTTTTCTCCAAAGAACCAGGCTCTGCTTTATGCAAGATGATAGTCAATATGCCTCTGAGCAACATCTCACATCTATAAACTATGTTAAAGAAATATGCTGTTTTGATGTCGAATCATAACTGATGTACAAAAGAAGCTTGGTGCTATCGTGTTGAAGTTACAGAAAGGAAATAAGGAAAGAATTGATATTGTATTGTAGATTCTTCAAAGGCCCAAAGTAACGTCCTTGTCCAGGAAAATGACAGATTTGCTTAAATTTCACCTCTGAAGGGGGGGGGGGTGAAGGTTAGAGAAGGCTGAATCAACATTTGACACTTCTTTCTGACCCCTCTCTCTTTTATCCACTTTGCTCCATGTCCTGAAAGACAGTATATTTATGAATTATTTATTTATGTTTGAAAATATTAAACTTGTGATGTCCTTGTCCCGTGTCTTATCTCCAAGGGCATCATTAGAAGCTGTAAAGAAAAATAGAAATTCACCAAAGCGATGGAAGGCACGGTCATAAGCCTCTGACAGCATTTAAATCTTGGTACATAAGTCAACATGTTAAATTACTCAAACAAGCCTGTCCTCTTTCATTTCCTCTTTATTACAGAGGGTTGTACCCCACAGTTGATCTTCCTAGCTAGAGTTCCTACCCGTTTTGTCTTGTGACCCTCCATAGAGAGGCAGTGCCTATCCTCTACGTGCATATGTCAATAAGCTGTAAGAAGTTCAACCAAAGACTGATGTTTCCCTTCTCAGATTGTTTGAATTTTAAGACTTTTCAGAGTCCTGCAAATGTAAACCTTGCAGAAAGAACAGCTGCATTAGCACAAATAGCAAAGATCCTTAGTGTTCATGTGAATTACAACATTTCATCTAACTATAACAATGATTGTTCCCCTAACCTTTACCAAGCAGTATTGTTTTCCAAGCCTAACCAAACCTTTACCATGGCGGAAGATGAAGCATATGAATCATTTTTGTAATGGTGTGTCAGATCGGAAAATGCTCATGTGCTGTTTTGAAAGTCAATGGAAAAGCATGTGTTTTCTCATTTAGACAGGAGGATAAAAATGTCAATTCAACGATGAATCTGCTGATTATTTTCTTAATACGTGTATTAATCTCTTGGTTTATAAATAGTAAAACAACTCACTACCACCGTTTCTCAGAGTCCAAGGTGACCTGTTTTAAATATGTTGTTTTATTTAAGAAACACAAAGATATTCAGTTTATTATCAACTAAGAGAAGCAGCAAATGTGCTCATTTGTTCCAGCAAATTTGCTACAGATGTACAAACCAGTGAGAATAGTTTTTATTTATTTATTGAATTAAACCTAGCGCATATGCTTGTTAACAATAGTAACAAACAACAACAAGAATGATGTTAGACAACGAAGACACATTTGCAAAACATTTATCGTGGGAAAAGGAATTGTCAGTGATAATATTTCTGAGCAAGCACCAAGAGTGAGTGTTATGGGAAGAGAAAACAGCCCATCACCCCCTGATAGTAAAACCTTTTATTATTATTATTTTCTCCCTAATGATAGTGCACATTATGAGACTTTTATCCTATCTTCAAGCACCAGTTCTGCTAGTGGGGACATTGTAACTGTTCCTTGACGTTTCTTGCCATTCGTTTGCTAAAAGTATTTGTTTGCAAGATGAATTGCTGCACTGGCAGGCGAGATGACAGCCTACACGAAGATGATATTGAATTGATTCCTGAAATGTTGCAGAACGGACTAGTTGATGTGTACCACGAGACATGAATAATAAAAATTCTATTAAAAAGCTCTTGAATGGCTGACACTGGAATATTATTTGTGATGATTAATTTTCTTCAGTCATTATAAAGGGGAGTTGGCATCAGATTGCCTCTGACAAAATTGCTTTTCATTCCCTGGTGAATACCCTCAGTATGCTTTTTGAGAGCACAAAACCATATTTCTCAGCGCAATATTATGTCAAGATAGGCCCTGGAAAAGACAAGCACAGGCTCCGCTCACATATCACCTTATTAGTACCATAAAATCGGTGCTATTTTACCTGGTGTAGGTCATTTGGACATACAACTGTAGATACATTTCGTAATGAGGAATGTGAGGTCTTTTTAGTCTCGTTTTTCTGTTTCTAAAAATATATGATTTGCATTGTAATTACGAGATTATAAAATAGCCACTAAGTGATTGTCAGTGTTTTTTCTCCACATAATGAATTTGATTAACTGTATTTTAAAGGCGTGCAAGCAGTCTGTTGCTTTAAAGCTGTCAAGATTTCTGAAGCAAATTATTCTGTACAGCAGCTGTTGTTGTCTAACTCTAATTAATTTGCTGTGTATGTTTGTGTTGAATTAATTCTTTACACTTTTGTAAGCGCAACAATTTGCATTTCCAATTATTTTTATTTTCAGCAAAACAGCCTGAATTGAATTCTGCAGTTCAATGTCTGGTGCAAACACCAATCTGAACAACAAAGTGCAACAGGTGCATTTAAAAGCCTATGATGAAGCTTTTGAATTACTCTGGAACATCCTTTGTTAGCAGTTTTTCTTCTGCATTGTTCCTGAACTTCAGTTTGCTGTTATAGGGTTGAATAGCAGTATGGTTGTCTGGTGGGCATGAGTTGAAACAAGCCCCCTACTTTATTTGTTCTGTAAATGTGGCAGTGTTTTTTTGAGATTCTTATGTTGTTATGTTGTGTTCATGGGGATCTTCCTCTGTGTGCTTCCTCCCACGTTCCAAAGATATGCAAATTACTGTTTTTCCCATACGTATGAAAGTCTATCTCTGACCTGTCCTGGCATTTTCTTACATTCGGAACAAATTATTCTCTTGCAACCCTGAAAATGCAGCAATAGTAGGTAAATGAGTAAAGCTTGCTGTGTTGCAGTTTAATCCTCTTCTAAGAAAATATTTTCTCTGCCTATCCAGAACTACTCCGGTCAGGGCAGAGGCAGCAGTGGCGGAGGAGGAGGAGCAGGGGATGAAGACTACGAGATCCCCCCCATCACACCCCCCAACCATGCCGACCCCTCTCTGCTGCACCTCATGGAGCACGAGTCAGGTTACCCCTTCCACTCCCTGCCTCACAACGGCCTGCTCAACACCTACTCCTACCCTGAGCTGCCTGCCCTCATGATGTCCAACATGCTGGGTCAGGACACCCACCTCCTCACGGGGCCTATGCACTCAGTGAGTACACCTTTTTTTTGTCTGTCCCCTTTTAGCTGCGGCCCTTTGTGATCGTGCAAGTCAAGCGCTGTGGTGGTATCAGTCTCCGTGGTCAGAGGGCTGTAAGTCAGCCAGTAATTTCAGTATTTTCAAAATGTTTTCAAAAGATATAATTCTTATGATACTCCATTGAATCTATAAACGTGTAGAGTACAAACAGCAATGAACCAATGAAACAGTAAAATGACAAATTCTTCTGTGTGCCGCTCCCATTATTTTTTCATAATAGCAAATTGTTCTTCTATTAGAGTGCTAATTAGCTCATTTAGAGGCCGAGGAAGCTGACACAGTGCAGTCTGAGCAAGGTCTGGGTCTGTATATGCAACATTTATAAATACAGGGAGCTGCTGCCTCCTTAACTGCCAGACCTTTGCATCACAGCTCCTTTAATATCTATTCAGCTGCACATCTCAAAGATTTCATTGCCTTAAAGTGAGCCAAGAAAGCGAGCAGGAAACTCAGCACTGCACATTTTCATGCGTTATGATCGGCAAAGCAAAAAAGGAACGGGGAGGCATGGGGGTGCGGGGGATAGGGGGCAGGATTTGAACAGAAAATCTTGACGAGGAGAGGGGGATATCCCTTGTCAGCTGCTTTTTCTTTTCAAAAGGATGCTGAGGACCCCCACTCCCCCTCCAGTAAAGGGACTTTTTCTTGTGTTAAACATGCTTCAGACTGAACATGTAAACACCCCTGGCGAACATATTCGAATGCTTTAATCATAGGATCGAACCAGATAAATAATAGATGGCCTGTGTGGTGAATTATTCAATGTTATATACTTTCATCTGACATAAATATGACTTTTTTCTCTCTGCCCTCCATCATGAATATTTATGCTTTAATGTGAGCATCCGCGGCATTTATCCTCCGTTAATCAGGTCTTATGTGATTTTCAGAATCAAACTGCGTAAGTTGCAATCTCCATTTTTTTTTCTTCCATGGGTGGTAGCTAAGGCCTCCATTAAAGCCAGTCTTCAGGATTAGCTCACAATCCACTGGTGTGCTGAATATGCTTGGTGCAGGAGAAAGATGATGTGGACTCGTACATTTTCAGGAGATCTGCTTTTTAGTGTTGATGGCTGGTTTGACGAAACCTATGAAATCATTTGGATAAGTTGATTCTAGATGATAACAACATATAAACTGGATGCATGTATGCAGTAGGTATGTATAAGGTTTATACTAATGTGTAACAAAGCAGCCCTTTTTGGCCTGTAGTATTTTAGAAGGAAACAGAGAGGGAGTGCCTGCTTCTTAAACAGCTTTTGTTTCACCTTTGCAATTATTTATTTTCAAATAGCCCTTCAGGGTAATGTTCCATTTTCTTATTTCACACCCCTTTTCTCATAAATGAACCGTCATTGCAATAAATCACCGCGCAAACAGAGACTTGCACACACTGTGAAAGGTCCAGAGATTTATGTAACACATTCATGTTTCCCACTTCCACATTTTAGTACTACTCTAGCAGAGCCTGGCTAATAATAGCTGCTATTAATATTTCTTGTTGCCTAGCAACCCCAGCAAGTAATAGCTTACTCGGGAAAAATAGATGACCGATAAGGAAGAAGGAGGGGGTTGGTGGGGGTTGGAATGGGGGGATTCAATTCATTTATTATCTCCTGGGACAAGAGGAGCTTATTTCTGAGGCTGCGGAATAGGAAAGTAGGCTGTATATTGAGAAATATTTTAAAGCAATTGAAGATGACGTTATTTTTCATTTTGGTTCCATTAGGGATGTTTCATTTGATGTTACCCCAACAAAGTCAATTAACCTTAATTTCATACTGATAAAGGTATAATAAGGAAGATTACATTTGTGCCTGCTGAATGCTTAAAGAATAATCAGGGTGGATGGAAACAGGCTCTCAGTGAAACTGGGGTCGGAAATGAAGAGACAAGTCTTTACCTTTGTTGTATTGTATTAACAAAAGCCTTTTGGTAAACCCACAAAATTGGAGGAGATAGCTGGAAAACCAAAACGCTAATCGTTCAACAGTCTTTTTTTCACTGTGGTTGAAGAAGCAAATAAAAAGTCAACATCTTTACCTTAAGGATACACTCCTCTTCAATAAAAGCTATCCTTCAGAGCACATATAAACCTCCTACAAGTACAAGCTCAGCTGGAGCAACAGATACGCTTCATCTCAAGGGATGTTGTTGCTGGTTTTTGTACAACATTTAGCTCAAGGCTAAAGCTCTGTAAACTTCTCCTGCTTTGGGATTCTCTTTTTCAGCGCACATCGATCCTACAGCAAACACATTTAAATCATTCCAGCAGTGAGAGCAGTGGATTGACCATTATCGTCATGCTGCATACTGTACACACACAATTTTGCATCAGTTCGTCCTGTTGGCTTTAAAGTCTGTAATTTTTGCTCATTTAGAGCTGACTGTATAATAATCTTATGATTTCTGGCATACAGAACAGCATATGTCTCAGCAAGAGCCCTGTTGTCTCCAGCTAAATTTATTCTGTCTGACAATCGCCTCTTTTCCATCTAATAACGACTCCGCGGGCAGCAGAAATATTAGCTGGTGAATCAAAAAGATTTATAGCAGATGGGAAAAAAGCAGGTGTCAAATACATGCTGTAAGTATTAGGCAACATTTGATGTACATGAGGTTTGTTTTTTTCTATTTTTATTTTCAACTGGAAGAACCAGCACTTTGTTCAGGTGTATGGTTTGATCCTTTCTGCTGCAGTCACATGTTGTTCATGATAGTCTTAACTGCCAGTTTTGAACCATTTCTCAGACTTGAAATTGCACCTTTCATGAGGCCTCCAACAGGCAAAAGGAGCAACATCGGCGCTATAGACAGACAGAGCTGTCAATCAGAAATGCTCTTACATTCTAGGAACTCCTCCCCACAATGCTGACCTACTCGGTCAGCTCAAGGAAGAAAGGGCCAAGTCTTGGATGACTGGATACTGCGAAATGTAACATGCCTTCGTGTGAATTTTCATTGCGGAGGGAGAACCCCCTGTCTTATCCTTAGCTGTCAGCGCCTCTGCCATCCCGGTGCTCGAGGAAGAGGTGGCACCCAGGGGTCTCATGTTCAACAAGCACCCTGATCGTTCAGGTCTGACTGAGGCTAAAGCTGGGGGGAGATGCAAGCAAGATCTAGCGCTTTGAAAAAAAAATGAAAGAGGAGGGACACTCCCCAGCAGACGGTAATGAGGGGCCGTGAAGGAGTTACCGAACGGCCCCAACATGGAGCCTTCAGGGGCGCTAGCGCGTTTAAATATTGAAACAGAGCACCATCCCCTGTCTCATTACCAGTGTAATGAGGCTGGTTAGGGAGGAGGAAAGCCCCTGCTATCAAAAAAAGCAGCTGCCAGTTTTACAAGTTTATGTCACACATTCAGATGCCAGACTCCTGATGGAAAGTTTGTTCAGTTTTGTTAAATCACTGTGTGCGACACCTTTCAGATTACACATTGATTCATTGGTAACATAGAAAATATTAGTGGGCTTTAACTTTGGAAAACAAAACTCACATCAACCCAGCCTCTATTAAAAAGTATGAAGCAAAAATACTGAAGTACATGTCTGTACTATAGTGCACAGTGCATAAGTGTGTTTGCATTGTGTATGTGTGTGCCTTTATTTCCATGATCACTCTTTTTTCAGAGTCACTGATTGCTACAAGGTTATGTGAGCTTGACTTCATTTAATATGTGAAAGGAAATGTATTTTGCATCACTTGGCATTTGGGACATCAGGGGGAAAAGGCCATAACTATTTTATGCAGCAACATAAAAACAATATTGACAGCTGTGTTTATTGACAGCGTAGTGATAGTTAGATATTCCCAATCAAGCCTTCAAAAGATCAAAGTAAGCCTATCAACATTGTACACTGTTGTGAAACATTGTAGACATAGTTAGACAAATATTTTGATATAATATATAGAAATGAAAATGCACTGAAAGCAAAGGGGTGAATATAAAGAAAGCAATCACAGTGTATAAAGCACTCACAGTGAAATCCAGTTCTTTTATTATTCTATCTAGAACAACTGCCTTAAAATAAACTTTATCTAAAAGAAAGAAATGTCACTGAAAATTGCAGTTTGACTTGACTTCACATGCTCAGTGCAGCTGGATTACTTGTGTTTTTTTAAAGAAAAATTGAAACAATCTTTTTCTTTTTTTTTCCAGTTTAGGTTTTAGACATATCTCATATGACCTGCTTGCTCTGCTGCCTTTCACTGGGGTAGATATGACATCTCGTTGACGTTTCCAGATAAATCACTTTGTGTAACAGTAGAAATGTTTTCTGTTGTGGCTTTTCATTTCACAAAAAGACAGATGCCCTTCAGTGCTACACTCCACAACAGGGGTGAACAATGTGTCTTGTAGTTGTCAAAAGAAATGACAGCGAGATAATTGGTAGGGCACTTCATTTAAACCGAAACAAATAGGCTTCCAAAGAGAATTCTGCTTTAAAAAAGTAAAGCTTTGTTTTGCACAGCTTATTATGCAAGCTTCGGAGTGAAGTAATGAAGAGGAGTATTAACAGATTGAGCATTAAAAACAAATGCACATTCATTGCAGTTCATGAATATTCATGGCACTAATTCAAATAACCTTAGGCGACTGTTACGACTAATGAATATTTAAAACAGCTTGGTCACAGAGATTTGAACATTGCATTACAGCTGACTTTCTGGGATCATCTTGTACAAGGGTAAACAATTAGGAAAGGCAAAAACAGATTTCAGTGGTGATCAAAATACATCTGGAAAACAATATCTCATGTTGTCACATTAGTTACGGGCCATTGACACTCCAAAGGAGAACGTGATGATATGCGCGAGGACAATGGGGTGAAGAGTTGGCAATAATCAGAACGATTAGTTTATTAATCAATTAGTCAGTCAACAGAATAATAATCGACAACTATGTTGAACATCTAAATCATTTATCAAACAAAAACGCTAAATATTATTCTTTTTCTCTGTTTTATATGATTTTAAATTGAATACCTTTACAATTTAATCATTTGGTTGGTCAAAGCAAGCAATTTGAAACTGTAACTTTGGGAAAGCGATGTGCATTTGTCATTATTTTTAAAGATTTTGTAGATCACATTATGAATTGATTAATTGAAAAGAAGAATCCACAGTTTCATCAATAAAGATCTTAAGTTGCAGCCCTAATCAAATTTGGTCAAACTTGATGAGTAAATTTGGTATATCCTCAAACCTTTTGAGCTGGCTCAGTCAGGAAGGGTTTAACAGCAGAAAAGCTAAGGCAACACAGCGCCTAACAAAACGGATCTCACCCTCGGCGGGACTTGGGGTCAACTAAACATGACACTAAACATTTACCACGCTGGTTTTGAAAAAGCCCGGCACCCTTAAACGCTGCCAGTAGGAGAATCCCGAACTGCCCACTTAAAAGGGGGCCTCGGCTGCTTCCTTTGAGGGATCAGCATGGTGACTCGTCCTCCTCGCCACTACCGCAACGCTAATTAGGCCCACCACAAAGCCAGCCTGTGGGGATAATGTCCCATTATTAGAGTCATTTGTTTCAATTAACCGCTCTGTGATTCTACAATAGCACGGTGCGGCCCAGTGCAAAGAAGCCATTACTCTCGCCCAAGGAACTGCTGAGGTTTGGGACAAAGTGTTTGTAAGAAGGTTACGGATACCTGCAGCAGTGGTGCTGCCAGTCAGGCTCCACATACTGCCCAGTCACCGATGAGTTGTTTCAGCACTGAGGAGGAGCAAAAAAGTCCCAGTTCATATCTTTTTTTTTAGAGCTTTTAAAGACTGGTTCAGTTGTTTCTGAAATTTTTTAATTGTTTTGTGCACTTCACTGATAACTGATTGAAAGTTAGTACAAGGAACTGTTGACTTGAGCTATAGGCTGTTCTCTTTTACATGCCTTTGTGGTGTGCTGAATTGCTATTCTGCTACTGTATACTTACTCTATACTGCATACTTTATGCTGATCTAGTCATTTTTGGACTGCAATGAGGTTACATCCTGAACTTCTCTTTTTTTTCCCTCCTTAGCTCATGCATTACTCTTGTAACTCTATTTTTTTCTGTAGATTTGAGGAGTTTAAGCTCATCTATTTTTTTTAGGGCTGTCAGTTTAACGCGTTATTAACAGCGTTAGCGCAAACCCATTTTAATGCCGATAATTTTTTTAACGCACATTTAACGCATAGAGAGAGCAACGGGATCTGTTAGTCCACTTCTTTAACTGTCTATGGCCACGCCATGTCCCGCCCTACAAAGCAGCTGATTGGTTTGGTTTAGGCATTTCACCGCGAGTAGTTAGGATAGTGGATTGGTCAGGGGATAGGACCTGAACAAATGAAGTTACGTTACCTTGGACGCCTGGCCAATAGTAGTGATTGAAGGGCGGGTCTTGTAATTTCGCAGACCGGAAACAAAACAGACACAGGCCGCGGCTGGTTTGAGCCAAAGACAATATGGTTTGAGCTTGCTAGCCGCGTAGCTAGTAGGCTCGTCACGGCGATTAGCTTCGGAGCGAGTAGTAACTCTACAGTCAGTGAGAGAAACAAAGTGCCTCCTCTGTTCTTTCTGACCACGGTGGGAAACCTGGAGCAGGAAAACCCTCTCCTTGATTTTACATTGGTTATGAACGAGAACCAGGAAATGAGTCACGGGAAACCAGTTGCTATGACGACCGCTATGCCGCTGACGACGCTATGAGCCCATAGACAGTAGGACGAGCCACGCTCGCCTCAGGCATGAGCCAGTACTACCTGCAGTACTACCTGCAGGACTATCTGCAGGACTACCTGCAGTGGAAAATCGAGGTAACAGCGTTACATTATGTGACAGATTATTAGTTCCAAGTGTGAATGTTAGTGTGAAATTGAACATAACGTATATGACAATGTTGTTTTCAATAAAAAAACATTGTCACAAAGCAAGCCAATCTACTTTTCCATGCTAAGAGAATTAAAATGAGAAAATATAATGGGACAAAAAGAAATCAAGGGACATAAAAATAAAATTGTGCGATTAAACGCGAGTTAACTATGACATTAATGCGATTAAATATTTTAATCGCTTGACAGCACTAGTATCTTTTGGTATGCATTTCAGAAAAAAAATGGTTAGAATTCAGGTGTAAAACTATTGCAAATAGTGATTAATCATGATTAATCCACTGAAAATTCTGATTAATTTGATTAAAAATTTTAATCATTTGACAGCCCTAATTTTTTTTTATTTTTTTTTTACATCAGTCAACAATGAAGACAGACAATTAGTCTAGAGCCTTTTTGGCCACCAACAAGCAACCCTTGATAATACCTGATTGTACTGTTTGTGCACTTGCGTACAGCTTTCTGTTGGTCACAGCTGGAGTCTAAAAGAGCCGACTGGTTGCAGGTTACATAAATCATGAATATGAGAGAGATTATGACTGTGATTTGTCACCTCATCTAAGAGAAATAAAACCAAGAAATAGCATTTGTATAAATGTTGATGTCAGTCATTCTTCAAGTAGCAAAAAAAAAGATAGTTGCAAAAATTAACTTCTTTTTTGAAACATCACTCTTTCCTTATAATTTGCATATTGTTTTTAGCATATGCGAGCTTCACTGTAAACTACCTCAATGTTTTTGGATACTTAACAGCAGTAGTACTAAGATGCTTATCAACTCCAAATGCTCCCGAATGTAATATTTCAGAGCACTTTTAGGTCCTTTCAATACTAGATAATGGAAACTTTGATTGTTACCAAGAGGTTGCTGCCCTGTGATGCCTCTGTTGCCAGGCTCTCTCATTGGCTTTCTCCCCCCCCCCGCTGCACAGATGTTTACAAAGAGACATCACCAGCTCACATTAAAGGGTTCAAGTTGTCCCCTCGGGCTGTTGCTATGGAAATAACCCTGCAGTGGTCGCTCATTCATGTTTGATTAATTGTTTTTTTGTTGTTTTTTTCTGTGTTGTTGCTTCTACAAAGACCTCATCATGGGAACATTTCATCTTGAAAACAAACGAAAAAGATGAATATGTCCAAATCTGTTTTATTTGGACTTTGAGATATTATCTTCTCCTGTGAAATAAAAGTCTTAGAAATTGTATTAGTGCTGTATTAATGTTAATAAACCATTGTGTGTGAAGCCATACAATCATAAAGACTTTTTTAGTGTTTTTCCCAGACTTACCTGGACTGAAGTAAAGCATTTTGCCTTTTCCACTTCTAAATTGCACTGTGTAGCGCTGAGCTACAGCAACCCACTGGGGCCAATTAGGATACCAGCAGAGCTAGGAAGTGCATAGCAGATGCTTTTGCCACTATTTATTAAAATCCAATCTGCAGGGGCCCCTCCAACAGCTCGTTAAACTACCGTTAATCTAATTAGCTCTCACTTGCCACTGTTTTCACCACATTACCAAATACAAGGGCCTCGACTTTGCAATTTAGGCTGATTAAGTAGGTCCAGTGCTGTTAGGCAGAGCTTGTAGGGAGGAGCTCCTCAGAGCTGTCAGTCATTTTACAGAGGCAGATAAATCATGCAGCTAAGTTCAGCAATGGCTTTGGGCTCGAGTTTGAATTAAAATATCTGCAAAAGGAATATTGGTTGAAATCAAATCCACATTGGCAGCTCAGTAATGCAAGCCCACATGTTTAAAAAACACTAACGAAATACTCCACATCATAAAGAGCTTGAATATTTGTAATGGCATGGTACCAGAACTGGATACAAATTCCATAATGGGCTCTTTATGGATCAAGTCTATACAATGTCCTTTCATGTCTTTTAGATCATGATCCTGAATCTGCACTTCCGGTTCATTATTGTTTGGGCCGGGCTGTATTTTTATTTGATGAGTGCTGCTCTCTGGACATGTGCCTGGTTCTACTCAGAGATCTGTGCGGCTGCTTTGACATGCAGTCCTGCTCATTGCTTGCAGATGGGCAGTCTGACATGGAGCTGTAATCACTTCCAGATGAGTAAGGCACAGCATATATTTGAAGACATTTTTTAATCCATCAAGCCTTCATGGAGAACTAGATGATGGGAATACACAAAGACAGACACATACAGACACACATGGGTGATTGTAAAATAATTGGCAGGTAGTATAAGATATGAAGAATTTAAAGGAACTTGTACTTTAAATTAACTATCACACATTGTAATATTCAAACAATTTTAACAAGCATCCTGTATTTTGGATTCCATTCGTGATGTCTACAGGCAGTCTTAGTTTAGAGAAGGTTGGATCATTCAGATCTCAAACAGCTTTGTTTACATTCTCATCCTGCCTGCCGACATTTTATAAGGCCACAATCTTGACAGCATTACACACAGGGGCACTTTGAAATGTAAGGTAAAACCGATATCTAAAAAACAACAGAATGCATGTAATAAAAAACCCAAATGTAAGCCCACATGATCTCCTACCCTAATTATGGAAACTTAACAAAGACGTGCTTACTTTTTCTCAAAACCCACTCCAGCATTTATTCCCTTCCGCTCCAAAATCATCAGATCATGTTGTAATTCTTTTAAAATACATGATGTTGGAAACACTTTGGGTAATATTCTTCATTTATCATACATTTCTGTATACTGCCTGCATCTGCACAAGCTGCAGCTAACAACTAGATGGATGATTCAGATGACATACATGCTTTTATATTTGTAAACTTGCTGACTTTGTAGCCACTCATAAAGAGGTATGCCACTATCACTTTGTTGCCTGATGTTTTTGTTGCACTACACAACCTTCAGGAACTCACTTTTTCTTTAAGGCTGTGAGTTAAAGCTAGTGGTGAAAATTGCAGAAAAGTTATATATGGCATTTTGAAATTACATTATCCTCACTGCTGCTTCTCTAACCATGGTCATTTATCTATTTATAAACCCACAAAGGCTTAGAGTCTGTAACAGCTGCACTAAGCTGTGCTTCTCTCCAGTATGTTTGTGCAGAGAGGTATGTGCTTGAATTATTGAAGACATTTATTCCACTGTATCACATAAAAAAATCAAGAATTCATGATTCATGTTTACTGACGTTATTTACACAAATTATGTTCCTAACGGATAAATAAAGTTACTTTGATTTGAAAATATACTGCATGTCATTAACTCCTTTTAAAACTGTCTTACTGTCTTTTTTTCAAGTCGGTAATTGATCAAAGATTATTTCATGACCATTCTTTGATTGATGTAAAGAGCCTCTTCTGTGTCACAGTCGGCTGCTGAGTAGTGCTTGTACTTTGGCTCATTCTTCAGGCCAGTGCACATTCAGACAGCATTTCCCTGCAAAAACTAGGATGTAAAAATGGGTTTATCGTGTATTCTCTGTTGATACTTGCACACTAACTCCGTACCAAAAACTGTACTACACACTGACAGCATGTGTGTATATTCCCATTTTACAGTTGTTTGGCTCCGAATCCAAAGAAATGTTTCAGACTTTGGAAGTGGATGGCATTCAGTTTTGATTTAGTGTTGTGCTCTGTATCTGTGCATCACCTTTTAGTGGTTCATGTTAGTTTTTATGGCCTTTTAAAATCGATAGCGTGCAGAACTCTCCACTTTGCTCCTCAATGTAAGTAGATGATGATGCTGATGGTGATGATGATGATGCATATACTCATGAGGCTGTGATTGGGCAAACACTTTTATACTCTACCATACTATTACTTGATTTTATTGTCTAATTTTCATGTCTCTTAAACTTTGTCGGTCTCTGCGTCTGTGCCCATCCTTCTTTTTGTTATCTACCCTCTTCTCTCTGCATCACTCCACCTCCCCTCCACCTTTTATCTGCTCTTGCTACATCAACTCTCTCTCTCTCTCTTTTCCTTTGCATCTCACACTCTCCATTCCTCTTCTCTCTCTCTCTCTCTCTCTCTCTCTCTCTCTCTCTCTCTTTCTCTGTCTCTATCTCCCTCTCTCTCTTCTCTCTCTCCCTCTCTCTAACTCTCTCTCTCTCTCTCTGTTGTTTTGATAGTGACGCAGTTATCAGGCTGTCAATTCTAATCTTCTCTTGCCAGTGCAGTGCTGTCCATTCAGAATTACAGCTGCCCCCTCCTCCCTATCTCTCTCCCCATATCCCCCACCCTTCAGACAACAGAAACGCTGATGGGATGAGCAAGCTGAGGCTTACACTATAGTTCAGTCCTTTGCTATTAAACTAGAAACCTGCAAACAAAATATATTTAGACTGTACAGGACATGGTGGTCTTCTCACCAAGTAAACGCTGTGTGCTGTTTCTGGCCGTCTCTGCAAAGTGAATTTAATCTAATCATTCAATATACATGTTTTGGTGGTGAGAGGAAACCCACGTGAACACAGGGAGGACATGCAAACTCCACACAGACAGGCCCTAACCCTGACCGGGGATCGAACCCAGGACTTTCTTGCTGTGAGGCGACAGTGCTAGCCACCGTGTCCCTCCCACATGTCTGTGGTTCTGCTCGCAAGCTAACTGTACAGTTAAAGTAAAGGAGGAGATGCGAGAGAAGAAAATGACCTGAAGCAGATCTCTGCACGTTGGCTGCAGTTCATGTTACCGTTGTAACCCTGACCCTGCCAACACGTATATTACATTAACTATAATAATTTAAATAGTGAGTAGCCTATTAAGTAGTAGGGCTGCCCCCTGACAGTCGAATATTCGAATCATCAGTCGGTGACCCCTCAGATTGAGATTCATCAGTCAAGTTTTTGTCTTTCAGAGTGAGCGCTTCTCGTTTTTCACGCTGCTCTCTGGGGTAAAATCATTCCACTATGTCAAGTCGTGCTGTCCTGTCACCCGGTCAGGCTCCAAGATAACATTATCTTTTGCCTTCTGCTTAGAAGTGGTGGATTTACAGCTCACTTTTGTTTGATATTTAATGTCGGCAAAAAATTGTGTGTATGAGTGTAAGCTATTTTATGTGCCTCTAAGCGAAATGCTATAACTAAATTTAAGTTTTGCTTTTATTGTGAAGGCTAAAAACGGAAGAAGTGAAGCTATGCGCTGCGGTTGTCAATATGGGAGTTAATTAAAGTGTGTTGGCCACGTAGTTCACGCTGGTTTAGATTACAGAGCCTCTGTGTTATTTTATCACCCTCGACAACAGTAGTTAGCACGCATTAGCTCTGTGGGCTAAAAGCAACGTAGCTTTCACATTGTTATCCAGTCTGTTATTCAGAGGGTATACATGTATTTTTTCCTATTACTGTAGATATCTGGCCAAAGGCACACAACATTACATCATGTCACATCACAATATCTCCAGTACAACTACAGTGATACAGGACAGGAGATAGATGTCCATCAATCTAAAACACACATGGCAAATGTCAGGATCCAGTGTCACATCAGATTCAAAGAGTTACTTTTTAGAGTCTCTGTTTGAATCAACAGTCACACAGGGAGGAATCCATCGTTGAAGAGGACCATATACCACCATATACCAGTCTCTCCACTGACAGTATCAGAAAATAGACCAGAATGGAGTGCAGCCACAATATGTTGCGTTATGAATAAGGGATGTGACTGTCACAATCATTACTGTTCTCTGCACCTGCATAAGAAAACTGATGAAAATAAGCTTGATATTATATAGTTTATATGTGGCGGGTTTGTTTTATCCACCAACAAGAATCTGTAAAGCCAACAAGTAAAACCACTCTGATGTATGTTTGTGATTAAGGGAAAGAGGAAAAAACAAAAGTAACCACTGGTTACAATATTTGATAAAGGATCTGAAAACAAGATTAATTCTCTTTTTAGTGTAATGAATGTTATAATTAGTACTTTCTCACTGAAGATATGATATGCATGTGTATATATATACCGGTATATATATATATATATATATATATATATATATATATATATATATATATATATATATATATATATATATATATATATACATTTTTCATTTAAGTCTGTGCTAGGGCTGGGCAATATATTGATATTATATAGATATTGATGTATGAGGCTAGATATAATTTTACATTTTGGATATCGTAATATTGTAATATGGCATAAGTGTTGTCTTCCTGGTTTTAAAGGCAGCATTACAATAAAGTGATGTCATTTTCTGAACTAGCCATGACTGTTCTAGCTCTGCCTTTATCCAGGCTTTAGTCATTAAACAGCATTAATAATGATTATTTATCTAAAATCTCATTGTGTAAATATTTTATGAAAGCAGCTATAGTCAACCCTACAATATCGCCGCAATATCGACATTGATGTATTTGGACAAAAATTGGGTGATATTTGATTTTCTCCATATCGCCCAGCTCTGGACTGTGCCTGTTGTCCACTGGTCTCCTTCTTGAAACATAGATGCTTGGGATTTGATTGTGACAGCCGCTTCACTTTTCACTCTTGTTTTTAGTCAGCTCTAGCCCAAAAATAGATTGTATGTCTTACTAAGTAAAATCTAGACAAGATTATTTTTAATTGGTCTTTTTGCAGTAAAGTTCACACCCACTCTTGTGTCTTCTGGGAAATGCAGAAAACCACTGACCGCAGTAAATGTTGATTAGACAGGCTGAGAGAAAATTAAAGCAAATTAAAAGATTCCAGATTGATTAAGTATCTAACAGAGTATCTAAGGCTGGATTTATCCTGTAACACTGTTATACTGTAGTGAGTAGAGTTTTGGTTTATTGTACTCTTTTTAGAGGTACTGTGTGTTGAGCCATCTGTATTCTTTTCTTTTATTGATATTTCATCTGGCGTCCTATAAATTCACAGACAGGAATCTCGTACAATAAGAGAGAACAATAAATAAAGAAAGTGAAATAATATGCCCCTTGTTCTCCTGGTTGATTGCATGTCGCTCTTTCCTCTGTATGAATACATGTGAATTTTCCTACAGATTATTTAGCCTTTTATTCTTTCTATTTTGTCATTCCATTAGCTCTACCTTCATTTTATTCTATTTTCACTTCAAAGCCTTGAGTGGAACAGATGTCGTTTCAAATGCCTGTCTTCTGCCTCATTGCCTAAAAGTGAGGGATGATTATTTTTTAATGAAACCAGGCGTACTCACACACAAAAAAAGAATATTACCTGTAAGCTGTGAAATAGACAAGCAATACTTTCGCATCACCCCGAATGAGAACATCCATTCATTTCTGCACACCACAAAAACCATTTTGAAGTTTTTCTCTAGCTGCCAAATGTGCTCCTGGACCTTGAATTTTGATTAGTTAATTTCATGCTGTGTAGAATACAGTGTGTTGTTTGTCTGCAAATGCTTTGCTGAAACAATGCAATTTTCAAAAGCAGTCATTTCTTGTTTTCCAATTGACAGTTAAAGGGGATAACTGGCTGTTGCTTAATCCTGTGATAAGTATGCATTAGATGGATGTGAACGTCTTTAAATGTCCTCAAGTTGCTGTTTGATACTAGCACAGGAACAAATCTTGTTCATGGTTTGTTCTCCCCCTGCTGAGTTTTAACACTGAAACCCAGGATCAGTGGATTTTAAAAGAGAACGCTCAAAGCTGTTTCACTTTCTAAAATGCAACCTGATGAAATAGGAATTTGGCCGTGGAGATTTGCTGCCTTTGTCAAAAATAAAGGAGTTCACCCTCACTTCACTCAAAGCAATATTTGAGTAACACCTCACCCGTAAATAGTGCACATAAGCATCCTTCATTTGACATAATACCAATGCACTGTATATCATTATATATTCAGTATGTCATTATATCTTCTATTATGTGGCTGGAAATTGGATTGTTATTTCCTGCCTTTATAGCAACCAAGAAATCAGGTTAACTGATGTTCCACTGATACTAATGGCAACATCAAGCTGTCACTTCTTCCTTGCCATCCTCCCTCAGCTGCACCTCTTCTCTCCCTTTCGCCTTATCTTTCCCTCTCTCACTCCCCACTCCCTTCCGCTCTCTCTTTCTCCCGTGCTTGATGTGTTCTCTACTCGTCAAAGAAGGCAATTTCCATATAGAATCACAACCAGGATCAGGTGACCTGGATTTGACTCCCCGTCAAAGCCCTGCACAGAAAATGAAAATGTATTCATGTGTATTGGATCGAGTACATCACACAGATGTGAGCAGTTTTTTTGTCTCCTGAAAATGTTGTGAGATTGCAGCATGTTATTGTTGACAAACCAACTGGGTACATCCTATGAAAAATAAAGATGTAATCCTTTTTTATGGTTTCCTCAGAAAGTGGAGTTTAATGCTTTGTGATCCACATGAAAGTGACAAAATAAAGACCGAAAAAATTTCTGAAAATATCCATGAATCCAGTGATTTAACAGCTGATAAGGTGATACCAATGTTATATTTTAATTACCCCAGGATTTTGTCCAGTTTCTCCTGAACCACACCTCCCGACACCCCTCCAACACCCCAGAGGCTAACCTGTCTCACTGACGTCCTGTTAGCCTTCTTTCACCCATGTCCATAAATTGATCTGTTTTCTTTTCTCAGAACAAGCCGCGGCTGCTCTTCGCAGAACTCTGCTGCTTTCACCCTCTCTTCAGCCTTAATTGAATGTTCTATTTGGTTATTTCAATGATGCTGAGTGTCATGTGCGCAGTTGTTAATGCTGAGGTTTTATATATTATATATACCTTGCAGAAATCTAGAGTATCTTATCCAGTCAATGCATCATGCCCATACATACGCTGCATACTGGGTGACTCCTCAAGCTTCTTTCTGTAGTAGCTCCAGCAAAAGAGTTATTTTCATCAACTGATTTATGACCAGCAATTTCTTTGTCTCATTCTCTTGTCTCTCTTCCTCCCTCTCCATCCTTCTTTCTGCCTCCAGATAAGCAGTGAGAAGCGGGCCTCAGCAGAAATGATGAAGCCCAAACCCAAACCTCAAAAGAAGAAGAAGAAGAAGGACCCCAACGAGCCACAGAAACCTGTGTCGGCCTACGCGCTCTTCTTCAGAGACACCCAGGCGGCCATCAAGGGCCAAAACCCCAATGCCACCTTTGGGGATGTCTCCAAGATCGTGGCCTCCATGTGGGACAGCCTAGGAGAGGAACAGAAGCAGGTAAAACAAAACATGCAGGTCTTGAATATCTGAAACAATCAACTGGATGAGGAAACGGAAAAGGAATTTGTAAAAGATACGGTGACAATTATTGTGAAAATGATTGCAAAAATTGATGACAGTCACACTATCGACATTATTGATTTCCCAGAAGTTTTATGTGAAAGGAATACTATTTCCTCTACATGTGACTGCACAAATGTACACAAATGTAGTACCGTATGTAAACTTTTACATACAGTATATTTTCTATGCTTACACAGAAAATGTTTGACACACACAGTGCACATACATACAGACACAAACACATGTACAGTCACATGCACACATTCTGGTCTAACCAGTAGATGGCATGTGTGCTGCAGCAAACGAGCAGCCTTTCCCTGGCATTATGTGCTGTGTAGTGTGTAATTACCAGAACATAGCTGTGAGATACAGCTCACCTTAATGAGCTAGTTCTTCTCTTTCTAAAGATAATCCATCCGTTTATCCCCACTCCCCTGACTCTCATAAAAATTGTCTTTCTAAATTTAATTCAAGCAAAGGGAAGGAGGGGAAGGTTGGGGGAGCATTCTGTGCAACAACAGCCATAAAACAGTCTGAGACTAACAAAGTTGGACATTTTACAGGCAAGAAATGGTCAATATGGGAAAAATATACAAGCACCTGGGGAGATTTTAAGAAGTTTAGGATGGATATGTTATGCAGTTGGTAGATTTACTTATACCCACGTGCTATAGTGCACACCTGCATATATTCCTGAATATGAATACACACACAGACACAAACCCTTATTGGTTTTCTTCTTGTTTTCAAAATGCAAAGGCTGAGTTTTTCTCAGCAGTGCAGTGTCCATCAAAAAAAAAGGGTCTTTCTAAAAATATATCTTTTTTGCCAAAAACAAAACTCCCACAAAGCTCCAGGCCCAGGTATGGTCCAGAGCTGATGCCTTCACACCATGCATCTTCATTGGCCCTCTGACAAGCAGGGATGTGTGAAGTTCTCATTTCCACTCTTTATTTATTATGTACCTCTGCTATTTTGATCCTGCCTAGAATACAGAATTAGTGATCCCTCCCACCCTCCCCCCTCACTACTGTCTCGTCCTTGGATTTAGCTGAAGGATATCTCGGCTATCCAGTAAGAGTAGTCTATTGTTTTTGTAGCTATTTAACATCATCTCCAGCTCAGCAGTAATAGGTAGGAACAGCCAATGATGACAGAGTGAGTCATGGTGTTTTGTATTATGGTTATTCAACTCCTAGAGAAAACACAGTTATTAACTTCTTTTGCTATTAGCAATTCTGTTGGAATGTGGAAGGTTTACTCTTCGCAAAGGATACTATGTAAAGTAAGTATTCTAGTATGGGACGTGCATTTAAAAGCATCATATTTTCCGAACTGCTTATTCTTGAGCATCAGTTCTGTTGCATGCACGTCAAGCACGTAAAAATAGGATTCGAAAACTCAGTGCTTTAGCACTAAGTATCGAAAACTTTCAAGTAACGAAAGCTGGCATCATCAAATTAGTAATTACTCTCTTTTATCAGATATTTCCTCATTGAAATCAAATTGCAAGTTATACACTATTGTATTTACGTTTTTGTATTGCTGCTTGTGTTTAGACAATATTTAACATTTGAGAATTGTGGCCTTCTTTGCTAAATGAAAAAGGGGGTTGCAGGAACAATATATTCAAAAGAATTGTCAATATCAAGCCCTACCTAATAAGTAGGCTACAATGCACTGCATACATACACAGACAATACCTGGAAAAAATACCTGCGTGCACAAACACACATCCATATGCACTCATAAGTCCACATTCTTTAACCAAACACACTGAGCTTTTTCACACACAGCAGCAGCAGTTAGTTGTATGACAACAGAGGTTTGTGTAGGGATTGCATCCTAATGTAACAAACGACAACAACCACTGTGGTGTATCACTAATGTCAGTATGCTGATAGGAGTCTTTTTGTGGAGCTAAAAGGAGAGAGAGAGAGAGAGAGAGAGAAAGAGAGAGAGAGAGAGACGTTCCAGTTCATTTCTCTAGGTGGATTGGAATGGAAATGATGTGTTGCTACGATAGATGGAGACACATTGAGATGAGGGAGTTTTAGTGCTGTGATGAGGAAATAGAGGTGTTCTGTACCATTGGTTCTGATGGAAAGGGAAACATTAAGGGTGTGTGTGTGTGTGTGTGTGTGTGTGTGTGTGTGTGTGTGTGTGTGTGTGTGTGTGTGTGTGTGTGTGTGTGTGTGTGATATGTTTAAGAAAGTATTAGATAAAAATGATGTGTGTGTACTGAGAGACAGACGTGTGTCTGCACATTTATGAGCATGTCAACCTCTCCTCTCACCCGAAGCCTCTCGTTTAGATTTTTTCTTTCTCTCTCTTCACAGGGGTACAAGAGGAAAACCGAGGCGGCTAAGAAAGAGTACCTGAAAGCCTTGGCCGCGTACCGAGCCAGTCTGGTTTCCAAGGTAACGCTTATGACACTCCGGCCCTGGCTAAGACTGATGATGGATTGGATGGAAAATCCCTGCTAATGGGCTGGGCGGGGCTTTCTTGGGCTGAGGTGGTGGTGGTGGTGGAGAGGGAGGGGGCATCTGATGCAAATAAGCAGTCCGTATTTAGAACAATACCTGATTTCCATAGGGTGCAGATGTTGGGGGGTTGGGGATTGTAGTTGGTATGGTGATATGGTTGGGGGAGGGGTCAGCACCAGCATATGGCCAAAACATCTATGAGGGATGGATAGAAAATGATTGCTCCCTCATGTGCTATACATAATATCAGGTTGAAATTGTATATGTATCGTTAGAGAATACAAACCCTAAATGTATCTTACACCAACAGACACCTGTCATGTATTACGTAGATGATCGATTTTCTCCATCTCATCATCTACAACAGGAAGTACATCCAAATCAACGCAGGCAATCATAGGTTTTTCTGATGTTTCCACCTTTGACACCTTCTTGTTAATCCAGATCTATGACATCCTTTTTGCCCAGTGAATGATGGCATCTTGTATGCACCAGCATAGTAGCACTGGGAATAAAGAAAGGCAAGGAGGAGGACTGTGGATTGCATTGTTTAGTGCCGTCTTGTATTAACATTACACAATGTAGTGTGGGGAAGATTCCTTTTGTCATTCCATTTGTTCTGCAGGCAAACAGCCTCATTTCTCTGCCCTGGCTCCTGTGTGTGTGTGTGTGTGTGTGTGTGTGTGTGTGTGTGTGTGTGTGTGTGTGTGTGTGTGTGTGTGTGTGTGTGTGTGTGTGTGTGTGTATGTGTGTGTGTGTGTGTGTGTGTCTGTCTGTGTGTCTGTGTGTCTGTATGTGTGGGTGTGTGTGTGTGTGTGTGTGTGTCTCTCTCTTTTTCCCCATCTATCTGTCAAGGTGTCTATTGATCATTACCCCAACCCCAGCTCTATTCATACAAATGGGCTCCATTACCTTCTAATCAACACTGATGGCTGGAGATGAGCAATCTGACAGCTCATCATAGGGTCCTGGAGAGGGTGGGGCGGGGTGAAGTGGAGGTGGGGGTATTTTGTAGGTGCTGCACCTGCTCAGAGTAAAACTGTCCAAAAAGAGAAAGGTCACATTCAGGTGATTTGGGCTTTGGTGGAGTTTGGTGTTTCCCTGAATCCATTATTAACATTTTCCCCATCCGTCAGCCCATCTACATGTGTGTGTGAAGTGAAAGCTGTCAGGCCGAGGATACACAAAAAATTAAATACATATTACACAGTGAGCATCAATATGCTGAAAAAGATTTGCTGTTAGGAGTTTTGAGTGTCAACTATCCTGTATTGGACAGCTTCACCAGGCAAGCAAGGAATACACATTCACAGCTGCTGCGCTCTGTAGAGAAGATGATTGTGACAGAATCAACCAGTACTGAGGATGGATGTAATGAATGCTGCTATTAAAAAGAGAGGAAATGTGATCAGAGCTTTATGATTGATGTGATGATGATTTGTAATTTGTTAAAAAAAAGGCATCTTATTAAAAATCTGTTTTATTCATCCACAGACATACAATGACCCTGAACCAAAAAGTGCCCAGCAGACCAGCCAGCCCTCCCACATGCTGGCCCCGAAGCAGCCGCTGTACAGCGTTCCCCCCCAGCCCTCCTCACCCTACCTAGGCCCGCCGGGCTCCTTCCCCCTGTCAGACCTCCAGAGCTACGCAGGGCCGCCCCGCCACACCCTGGCCCAGACCCTCAGCCAATCCCAGATGCTGCCACCCAGCATGAGTGCCTCTCCCCCATCTCCCTTCCAGATCAGCCCACCTCTGCACCCCCACGCCCAACTCTCCCTGCACCAGAGCTCCCTGCTCAACCAGCCAATCCGCATGCAGCAGTCGCAGCCAATCATCTCACACCAAATGGGGCTCCAGGCCCCTCTGCATTCCCCTCCTCTCAGCCAACAGGTTGGTATGGCTATTATTAAAATGAAACATGAACATGTCAAAGCTCCTCATACAATCAACTTATAAAATGTCTGCAGAATGTACCGATATTATCACCTGTAATCACAACCATTTTTTTATTAATGCTAATTATTGATAGATATTTATTACACTTGGAGGCATTGTTGATATTTCATAGAAACTCGGACAGTAATGCTTTTTTGGCTATGATTTAAATTTAAGTATCCAATGTTTTTATCAGTTGCTGAAAAACATGGGAAAACTCTCCATTCAATCTCACTGTATTGTATAACAGGTCTCAATCACACTTAAAGCATATAAATGAAGAGCAAAGCTTTAAAAACTTAACTTTTTTCACTAATTTAGTGGCAAACTTGTCTACTTTCCCTAGTTTCTAGGAGTCTAAAATGTCTCCAATGGGGTTGCCATGTGACATGTCTATGTAAGAAGTGTGATTTTAAGACCTGACCAATGAGTAAATCAAGAGAGAAAAAGTGCTGTTTGTGTTTCCCACCCACTAAGCTCAAAAGCAACTGATAAAGACCACTGACAACATTTGGCCTCATACAGTATCATGGCTCAGCAAACTTTAATGGCTGGCCATCTCAAAGCTAGAACAATATAACTGCTTTTTCTCTCCTTTCTCTCTTCTCCAATCGGCAGGGATTCTCCCATATTCAGGCTGATTACCAGAACAGTGTCGGGGGCTCACAGTCTCCAGGGGCCCCTAACCCAGTGCACGGCCAGAACCCTGACTGGGACAGCGAGTACTGCAACAGGGACTGTGGACCCAACCACTGCAGGTGAGTACATCACATATTGTGTGTGATCATTGTGTTATGGACATGATGGTTAACAAAAAGAAATCACTTTGAAAAGATGGCCCAGAATAAAAATGTCTTTGCCTCTGTAAATCCAATCCAGGACATTTGACTGTTGAGAATAGTAAGTAGTTACAGTTACTCATTTTCCAAATGAGTTGCTCTAAACCACTTCACTTTCACACTCAGAGACTCAGACAGTATTAATCATGAACTACAATTTCTCTGCTAAAGCAAGGCATCTCCTTGAAATTGAAATGAGTAATGCAGCAGTAGAACAATGCTATTACCGAGCTTGGAGAAAGTGTGACATCCAATTAAGTTTGCCTGTGTTTTGCTCATCACACATTGCCTTATTGAATCAAGCTATTCAAGCAGGTACAAGAGGAATGTTGTTTTGTCTCACACCTGAAACTTGGTGTTGGTATTCTGAGAGGCAGCAGAGCTGGAAGTCTCCTGTATTTAGAGCTGATTCATCTGTATGTCAAATGGGATCACGTCTGGGTCAAATCATGTTTGGTGCTCTTTGAAGTAGATTGAGTCTTTGCTTAAACCTTAGTTTGGAGTTTTGGAGCGTGCTAAATTATTTCCTGTGTGTCGGTAAAGATAACTGGAGAACAGTCTTTGTTTTTGACATTTTGAGTACCAAGTGATTTGCAAATTCTGACTTTAGTTTTTTCGTTATACTGATTGATGTCTGCTGACAGCTTTTATGTTTGTTTGGAGCTGCTACCTTCGCCAGGTCTTCCTTGAAATAGATCTCTCACTGGGATTTCCTGATGAAATACAGGATAAACAGAAATATGTAGTCGATCATTGTATTCACATGTCAGACATTAATACAGTTTATTGTCCTTCTTTAGCAGTGGCATGGGAGCTCGGGACAAGCCTCTCTACCTCACTTGAAGTTGAAAGACCTCCAAATGTCAGACTCCAGGGAGCGTTCCACCATAACAACGTCATCGATGTATCTGCTTTTACACCATTTCGTTTTTCTTTTCTTTTTTTTGTGACGGATTTTGAAAATCCCAAAGACTGCTACAGTAACTTCACCTATTTGCCAAGCACTTAGATCGGCCAGAAGCCTGAGGCACTTCTCTTGCATTTTTTTTTCTTGCTTTTTTCCTTATCAGCGAACTTTCCATTTTTCTGTGGGGGCAGTAAGCTTTAAGCTCATGCCAACATACTGGAAATGAAGACCAAAAAAAGTCTTCTCATTCTCTTTTGAATTTTTTAAAGATGCTCTCTCTCCTCTTCACTCCATTACTCTGTGTTTGCCATGGACTGCCCTCATTGGGGAGATGAAATGCTCTAAGCATACTCAAAGTGTAGGGGTCTTGGGGTAGAAAAGCTAATGCAGGAAACTAGAATATAGTCACCTCAGCAGGGGTGGATGTACTTCAGGACAGACTGAAACACCCCGACTGAGTAAAAGCAAAGTGAAATCATAATGAAGATAGTCACATATACTTAAGACATTTGTAAATCATCCTCGCCCCTAGTAAAGGATCATCCTCGCCCCTAGTAAAGGACTCCCTCTTTTCCTTTCTTTCTCACAGAGTGATTGTAAATATCACCAAAATGGATCCCTCTTATCTGTGTATTTAGCTGCAGTCCCTTGCTTTCTTTTTTTAAAACATTACTTTCGTTTGGTTTTGTGACTTCGTGCAGGCGGATTCAGTGAGGGAATACACACACTAAAAGTTGTGTGGAAACTGTGTTCACTGGTCTTGTTTCTCTCCAAACGAGAGAGAAATGCAAAGACTGTAAAACGCTCCATTTCCTCCTTAACTGGCGGAGCGCTGATAGAGAGTGTCACTCTCGTCACACGGCCTCAGGACGTTACAGATCTGTAGAGGTCAAAGGTTGATACCTCTCCTTTTAGCTCATTCTCCTCTCGGTCAATAAGGACCGCCCCCCCCCCCCCACACACACACACACACACACACCTCCCACCTGTAACCCCGCCCACCTACCCTTAGTCCTGACACCACTTGTACAGGTGAATTAAAAAAAAAAGTTGCTAAATGTGAAATGTTACTAAAGAAAAAAAAAACATAACAGTGGGTTTTAAAGTTTTTGACTAGTTTTATTAGGTGTTTTAGAATTGTGTTGAACTTATCTTTATCATTTTTTGTGAAGACAAAAAAATTCTGAAGATATTTTGTTTTTTCATTGTAGCAGGATTTGCGTTTTCGGAGGAACAGTCATGGGGTAGATATTTTAAGTTTGTGTATAAACCTGCCAAATGTACTTCTTTAATTTGTAAAGCCAGTGATGAGAGAACCCATTTTGTTTTGTTGGAAATCATATGTTTTACAATATGGTCATTCTATTTAATTTGGTTGCAGTTTTCACATCTATTTATGAATGATATGAAGTAACGTTTTGGCTTATTTTTCATCAGGGTGCATTATTATTATTATAATTATTGATCAAACAACATGATTATTAGAATAATAAATATTTTTTCAGAAATTGTTGTTGGTGCAATACAAGTGTACCAGCATTAGATTCATTTTGAGTCACAAATACTTCTTTTGTTTTCTTTTGTCTGTAATAAAATGTTTAAAGTGGAGAAACTGATGTGCATGTCTCTACTTATTTTATCATTTTTACATTTCTGAGTCTCAACACATTCATTAGTAATTTGATGAGTAGCGCCTGATAGCTGTGGCAGCCTATAAACATAACTTTGCATTCACCTGCATGCGTCTGAGGTTAATTAGGAGAATTATCTCTGATGTTGTAGGAAAGTTAATGTGACTGCTGTCACGGGGCTCATTAGGTGAGCAGTTTAGGCTTCACAGTGTACCTTTAATAAACTTTAACCTTTCCACAGTTTTTTCTTTCTTTTTCTTTTCATAAAAGACATCCAGACATAATCGATATAGTACATCAAGCAACATTTTTTTGCCCGCTGGTTGTGTTTTCTGGTGAAGGTGTGATGATGAAACTCAGAGTTGATGCAGCAGTACACGGTCTTTCAGAGATCTACCAGAGAAGAAAAATAGGACTGCCAATTACTCATGTATTTCACAGTTGGATTAAGGGTAGAATAGAAATGGAATATATCATCCCTCCTCTCTCTCTCTCTCTCTCTCTCTCTCTCTCTCTCTCTCTCTCTCTCTCTCTCTCTCCATGATGATGCAGTGCCCCCTAGAGCTGATTCATAAAATTTACCATATTGTTTTTCAGCTCCCCTAACCTAAACAGAATCAGATCATTACAGCTCAATGGCTTCAGCTAGACTGCTGGTGAAGTGTAATACTGGTGTGTTTTATTGACAATAAAAGACAACAAAGACCTGTACCTCACCACCATTACCCTTTTCCCGCAACCTTGGTTTTTCTGGTCAGCTTCCAGATGTGAATGTGTGTAACTGTGTGAGCATGAACAGAAAAAGAAGAGGGCTTTGCTCTCAGCAAAAGTACAATTACATTAAAAATATATAAAAAAGTTAAATACACTCAAGAAGTTACATTTGTGGGCAGATGGGAGCAGAATAATGGGAGATTTCACACTGCACATAGCTTTAAAGACAGATGTTTTATGTACAAACACTGTTATAGCTGATTACAACTGTATGAACGCAATAATGTGATGGATTGGACCTCTGCTGTTTTACATCTCATATTGATGTTCCTCTATCGCCATCTGCTGGTGTCATCTAGTGCTGGTGGTGAGTCCCTAGGTCAAAAACTATTAAGGCGAGACACGGCAGGCAAAAACATCGTTTTTTTTTCACTGGTCAATTTTGAGATTTTGTGCTATTTGTCTTCAATAACATGTATTCTTTCAGACTTGTGGTGAATAAAAGTCCGAAATACACATTTAGGTCTTTATTTTACTATACTTTGTGTGTTCGCGTCGGTAAATTTCGCCTAAATTCAACAAAAGTTGACGTTCTAAATCATTGCGCTGCTCCGCGATCGCTGTCTGCACCCTGTCATGTCACATACCGTTGGAAAGCTCTGTCTCTGCTGTACAATGCTGTCGGATCCAAATATGGTCATTTCCTTTTTATCAGCAACCAATCGTGAAAATAAAAGGGCGGATTTAACTCTAAATGCGCAATCTCATTGGCTGATGCCAATTTCTGACAACGTGATTCGTTCAGAATCGTCACGTGACGCGCTCTAACAGTTTCCGCGGTAGATGCGAATGAAAACAATGCGTCAAAAATCATCTTAGAGAAGACAATAACAGTTGTCATTAGCAAGAAGACACAGGGGATTACAAACTAAGACAGTAAATGATGAAATGTCTTCACATAGTACGTCGATGTGTAAACTGTTGTTCAGAAAACAGGAGTTTTCAGACAGCGGAGGTAATGAGAGCGCACACAGCAGTGGCTGATAGTTCATGTAGTGCGTTTGAATGGACTGATCAGTGGTTTAATTTGTCATAATTGCGCAGGGATTAAAGTTAGTATTGATCCGCAGAATCATGGGTTCTGTAGCAGATTACTACTAGCTAAGTGTTGGGGAATCCTGGCCTTCATGTTAAAACGTTGTTAAAATCAGAGACACCAACGGAGAGTAACAGGTATGGACTCTCTCTCTCTCTCTCTCTCTCTCTCTCTCAAAGCAAATATACAGAAATTCAGCCTACATGTCTGTCATATATTAAATATATAGGTGTCACTTATATACTATATTTACTGAATGCGATACAGCACACTATATTACAAAACAATTACATTACACAACAGTTTTTGTATAATTACTATATAATACTAAACAAATGTGTACTTTTTGGGATCCTAAAGTGGTTGTGAGTACTCAGGCTGTGGCAGGCAGATCCATATTTAGCTGCCAGTGGAGTTGCTGTCCCTCCTCCTAGGAGAACCACATCCATATAACTGTCTAGCGTGGGTTTTGTCCCCAACTTTGTGCATGATACGCCAACGTTAACTCATTGAGTTACTGCAGTTGTAGGCCTTATATTGCTGCCATGTTACTAAATAATCAATTTTCATGAGCTTGACATATTCTATAGTATTAGTACTAAGGGCCTGAGCATTTATTCTGTTTTTTAGCATTTTTTTCCAATAGAAATGTATTAAAATCCCCTATTTAAATCTTTAAATGCCGTTTTCTCAAAATGAGTTTTTTGTCGTTCTCCGGTAGATACTTCTCAGCCTGTGTAGCACCTATATACACCAAACTTTCCATTTATACACCTGGCAGTATTCTTAAGATATTTACAGAGGGATTTGTTAATAAATCATTCCTGGCCTGATTTATGTGACATTTTAATCAAAAAAACATGGCGAAAATCGATTTTTTAAGGCTATGGACAGTATATTTGGATTTCCTAGGTAATGAAAGCAGATATCCTGAAACCCCTCTGTAATTTTGTTTGCATCTTGTGTGTAAACAAAATGAAAAAAGAATTTTGCACCTGGCTTTATCATATGTTCAGATCTATCTACCGAAAATATATGCAAAATCGCGCATATTTAATGACATAATGTATAATTTGCATAATTAAACATAAAGATTTCAAAAACTTGTAATACATTTTTTTTATATACTTGTGTAAGTAATCAACTGAGGAAGTTTCATGGTGATATCTATTATTTAAATTTTTTACCCTATTCACCTGTAGTGTCTCGCCTTAAAGCTAATCAACATCTTCATTTTATGTTTCAAAAATGCAAAACGATAGATATATAAAAAGAAAACACAAGTCTATCCTGGTCTGTAGGACCCTTACTATGTTTTTTCTCATTTTGTGGGCTGCTCAATGGAAGAAGAAAAAAAACATTTAGTCTAGGACTGAGCCCTACAACTTAAAAATGTTGCTGTGAACCAAGCCAAAACCCAAATCTACAAATGATGAAAGATTTTAAAATGATGTTTAAATATGAATTAGTACATTTCTTTTTGGCTTCTTTTCTTTTTTCATTTTAAGACTAGTCTTGAAACAAGTCAAAATGCTCAGTGGACAAGTGGATTTATTTCACCAGCCAGGCAAAAATGTTCTTGTTTTATGAAAGATGGATCTCAAAGGCTCAATACGAACAGCTAAATTATGTATAAAGATTAATGTTGATGATGTGTTTTCTGTGAAGTTGAGTCAATCTCACCTCAGCTAGTTAAATAAAATTGAAACTCCATGCAGATGCAGTTTTGCCCAGGGGTTATTTCACAACATTGAAAGCTGGCCAGGATACTTTGAAAAATGATATGTGCGATAGGTAATTGTAACTGTAAAAGCAATTAATGTTGCATGTTAAAGATTGCTCATAATAAACAAACCTAAGTATGTTTGAATGTATTTTTTGTTTATGTATATTTGACTCCACAGCTGGGCTTTACTATACTGTAAGTACTGATTTATAATAATAGGCTACAAATAGAATGAACTGGTCAAGTCCCTACATGATGCCCTCCCTTTTTGCAGAAGGTATTAAAATACTCTATACGTCACTTGTGCAATATTGGCTCCTTGCGTGTCCAATCTCCCATCACTAATATTGTCTCCTGCAGCTCTGATACTGGTTCCATCGGCAGCCATCAGACCCTCTCATTTCCTCTTCAGACGGATATGAACTCTCCTGACAGCAAAGGCATCGGCAGCACCATTGTCTGACAGCCAACAAACAAGACAAGACAAACAAGAGAGGACAGATCACTACCCAAACACTCGATAGCTGAGATGATACCGCCGTTGGATGACATTTTGAGAAAGTCCTGCTTGTGAAACATCCTCATTTGGATAGAAGCTATCTTATGTTTTGGGATTGCTTGTTCTATTAGAAACTGTTATCTGCAGAGAGGCTGGGTCCGGCCTTTTTGTTAACTGATGCAAGTATATTAGGACGCTGCATTTACGCAACAGTGAGGAATCTGATTTCAACCCTCTGAGGAACACTTCCTTTGTTGGCTTTATAAATCACAAACAACCAGGCCAACTTTGAACAAAAATATTTTTATTGTTACATGTACCCGCCATAGTCACTGACATACAACAGTTACAATAATTGACATGGGTACTTTCAATTTTTAAGATTAAAAATATGCTAACAGAGTTTGTTCTCCATAACATTTTCATTAAGCAAACACCATAGATGAATTACCAATGCATACCACTTTGTGCACAGAGATACAGCATGTTGTGCATAACATGAAATATATGATGGGATCTGCAGAGATTACTTATCTGCATAGTCAACAATAGTATGTGTTTTTTAGACACCTTCTGTTATAATTTAATGGGATTTATTGAAGCTGTAGTGCGGTTTGTCGCCCCCATGAGGAATTTTAAGTAATGACAAGAAAACTGCTGGCACGTCCATATGATACAAGCCTTCAGTGATCACGCACACATTCATCTATTGTGCTGTTCATTGTTGTGCCTCTAGCTATCTGACTGTTGAAGAAAAATAAATCTTGGGGTGAAAAAGGTGCACTATGTTCAAAAGTTTGTAATAAACTTTCACATCAACTTTCTTTTTCATTAGAGTTGTTAGGGCGTTGTTGCCATCAGGTGGTAATTATACTGAAGATGTATTCCCTCTTCTTTTACATGTAGATTTATTTACATAGTGGCATTTTTAAATTTTGGTTGATCATAGTCCAGTTTGTTGTGATGCTTTCCAATTTCCATTCTTTCAGCCTTTCCCTCCTACTGCTTTCTGCCATTGTGAGAAATTCTGAACACTTCAACTCCATTTATGTTGGAAGAATGGCACTATTTTTTCTGTTTTGTGTCTATGCATTATTATTCAATTTTACTGTATGTAGTTGACCCGGCAGTGTCCTGAAAAACCTGGACTGTAGAGGCTGACCCTCCTTCACTTCCCTCTGAGACTTTTTTCCCTCTGTGATCTTGAGTAGACTGGGAATGTGCTTCCAATAAACCTCAGATATTCAGTTTAAAAGTAAGATTTTATAGGTAAAATATCAAAGCAAAGCTGATGTCACTAAATTTGCAAACTTCATTTTGGTGTTTTAGCGCCAATGCAACAAAGAAAAACTGGAATATCAACACTGACATGGCTGGCACAGATAATAATGATACAAGCAATACAAAACACTAACGCTACAATGGAGTCTTCTAAACACAACCAGAAGGACATCTACGCAGGTCTTCAGTTTCTTACTGCAATAATGCCTCACAAACAACCGCTGGTGTCCACTGTCATTTCATCAAATAACATCACATGTGGAGCGCTGACTCTGACACGGTTTGATGTGAGAATAACATGATACAAGAAAGAGACCTGCTTACAGCAACACATCTTCAGGAAACATTACATACACTGTTTTATCTCACTTTAGCTTGTGCTTGCAGATAGTGCTGTGGATTCATTTTACAAATGCATACAAAAAATACAAATATTGAAATCAGTTGTCATTACCACAAATATTAGTAGCGTATGTGTATAATGTAATCAGTGTAATGCTAATTAACTATTTCCTCTTCCAAGCCTGACCTTATTTATACACTGTACACTGTTAGTTACGTATGTTCCTTATGTCTTTTTACTTTAAATTAGTCCATACATCATTGACTGTAATAGGAAGTCCTCAGTTTTAACTCAAAGGTTATTAGCTTTCATATTCTATAAAACTGTAAACTATAATAAAATATGTGAAGCTTAGTTGTTAGTTTTTATCAATTGTCTCGCTAAGCCACTCATTTGTAAACTTTAGGTGAACAATTAACTGGTATGTTTTAGGCCACTAGGGTATACTGTATGCAACTTCTAACACACACAATTAATTATGTGTCTGCAACAATTACTCACATTTTAAGATCAGAGCATGACTAACTAACATGCAACATGTAAGTATGTTCTAGCGTCCTTGGAAAATGTCAAAAACCTGACAAAGATTTTTCAAGTTTTTTAAACATTTTGTAGTGTTCACAAAATACGCCTTTAAAAAAACTGCTTTAGCCAAATCACAAGTGAATTAATATAAACATATTAAGAATGTTCAGGCGAAGATATTGACAGTACATCTTGTTCAGTCTGTCCAGCATTATTCATCCGCCTCGCGCTGCTCCTTCTCCTCAGGAACAGACATGAAGATCTTCTGACAGAACATGGTGAAGATTTCTGAGGAGAAACAACTCATCACATCAGCCCTATCTGCCCTGTCTGTTTTCTTTTTCTGGGTCACTGTAGGTAGAATGTAGTCAGATTGTATGTACAATACATTGGATCAACACCTTGGTTTGAGTCCTTCAAGCCGACTATATAAACAAACCAAACGTATCAATGCACACAGCTGCACTCGAGCGGATATTTTCACAGGATTTCCCAACAAAACTGTAATGAATGCTTCTCCGGCCTTGCCTAAACAAATAGACAAAGACGGTATTACAAAAACAAAAATGGCTCACTCACCCAGCATCTTCTTGATCACATGGGGTTTTTTCCACTTGTAGCCGAGTAGGTATGCCGGGATGCCTGTAAGAATAATGCCGCTGCCTAACAGGCACTCAAACGGAGCTGCCCAGAAGGACACAACGATCATGAAGACACAGCCCAAAACGAAAGTCACAGGGATGAACAGATACACCTGCAGAAAGAAAATACAATATATGTAGCTGTTTGTTTCTGTTAGAACAAAGAGAGGAAGAGGAGAGTAGATAAAATACTAATATTTGAAAAAATGACGGCATTTTTAGAGAATGGATCTTCTCAAATGTTTTAATTTAATTTATTAATTTAGTCTTTTTTTCATGACGACATTGCTGCCTTTGGTTATGTACAGTAATACGTTTGTGAAATAATATATGCATCTCTAAAAAGTTGGAAAATGTAAGCAAAGCTATAAATGTCATAAACTGAATCATGTAAAGGCATCATAATAATGCAACTTTGACTGATGATGTGATAAGATAACAATAAGCAATCAAAGTTATTTGCCTTATTGGGTTATTTGTGTATATAATCAATTAAAACCAGTGGTGGAAAGTAACTAAGTACATTTTTTAGGTACTTGTGCTTTATATATATATATATATATGCGTATTATATATATATATATATATATATATATATATATATATATATATATATATTTCAATTTTCTGTTACTGTATAACACTACACTACAATTCAGAGGGAAGATTTTACTTTTGACTCCACTAAATTTATTTGATAACTTTCACTGGTTACTCCAATTTCAAATGAATAATACAAAATAGAATCAACAAGTAAATGATGATGTATCATTATACTTTAAGATAGAACTTTATTGATTTCCAGGGGGAATTCACAAGGTACTCACCCATCAGTATATAAAGTAATTAAAATGATTTCCATCTTTATCAGCTGCCATTTATTTTTGGCTTGTTGGGCAACAATTCCATAATAATCTTTCATCAAATTGTAATTTAAGTTGTCTCAGTGAAAACTAGACTTCTGCATCTCCTCTGTTTTCAGGCGTTGGAAAGTCATTGTTCTGCATATGCAGCTTTCTACCCACTGCAGCTTTAAAGTTGCGTACACAGTAATGCAGCAATCATTATAATCCAATTATATAATAAATGGGCCATTCTGCATGATAAGTACTTAAACTTTTCTTTTGGTACTTCAAGTTTGAGCTATATTTATTCTTTGTTAGAGGTTCATCTTTTAAAACAAATGGGATGAGAGCCTCAGGCTCAAAGGAAAGATGAAAGACTGGTCAACCAAAGTAATATTCCCATGATGAAACAGAAACAAAGAGCCATGTATATGTGTGCAAACACCACTCCCTCCTATTCTGAAAACACAGTATGGTTCCACTTCCAACCGATAACAGGAGCAGTGATACAATGGTGCTTTCATTAAAAAAATAAAAAATAAAAATAGGTGGATGCTCGATGAAACTAGGAGACATGATGTTTTGGGCAGACAAAGAAATTGGCTGAGGTTCAGGTAGAGCAAAGGTCTTACATCACTTGTATACCTACCTTAGTGATTATTAAATGCAACACAACCTTTCAGTCTAGGGTACTCTACCTTAATTGGCCTTCTGAGGTCGGGCTTGGTAAAGCGCAGCCAGAGCATGCCAGCAATGGCCATACCAACACACAGCCAGGTGAAGAAGCTGAAGAGATTGATGACAGAGAAGATGTCCTGGGAGATGGCGTACATCATGGACAGCAAACACTGATACAAAGGAAAAGGAAGTTTTGTATTAGTCTTGTAGCATATAAAACCTCAAGTTATTTGGAAATATGTTTTAAGTGAGTGATTCTTGTGGAATATGTGTTATGCTAAAGGCTTTCATGCTGTGAACATTCAGAGAGTTGTAACTAGTTTTAGGGGCTTTGACAACAAAAATCTTGTCTAATAAAAATAACTCAAAACTAACAACCATATTTAACTGCTCAAAATTGGAGAACACATGTCGGAAACCTTTTGATGCTGTTGCAGATAGACGTCAATAAAAGTCATACATGACTTAATACACCTTTATTCACTAAAACCTCATTGGATGTCATAGTAGATTGTTGGGCTAATTTGATACCAAGAATTTTAAAGGTGATCCTTTATAAAACACAAAGGTAAGATGTCAGATCATTGCTTTTAGTAGCAGGCGTCTTACTGTGAAGATGAGGGACGGCACTGGTGTGAAGAGGTCTGTGTGGACCAAACCCAGAGCAGCAGGGAGTTGGCCCTCTCGAGCTCCAGCATAGAACAACCTAGAAGAGAGAAAGCTTTGTTATGGTTATTTTGTGATGAAATAGTTGACCTTAATAACATTTTCCAACCAGTAACAGTCTCAGATACTGTATGCCCTGATATCATATGGAACTGCACATTGTTCCAACATTTTACAGTGTTTAACCCCATAACGACCTATGTCTGACTGCAATTGAATCATTGCAAAGGAATATTGTGCTCAAAACACAAACACACATCCACCAAACAAGAACTGCCGAAATTTAGCTCCCACGCCAAACTCATTGAATTAACTGTAACAGTTATAAACTGTTGTATAAGAGCATCCAAATGCTACTTTGACAGAAGTTTTACTCTCTATGTCCAAACACACACCGTGCTGAGGTGAACAGGGATCCGTTGACGGCTCCAAAGCAGGACAGTCCCACAAAGACAGGAATCAGCCAGGACATCACACCAAGATGGTACTCCCCAAAACTCTGCCAAACAGCACAAACATATATGAGAAAATACAACCTACCAACAAGATGCAACGGATGGCTTTGAGTTACAGTCTGCAAGTTGTAGCTGTGGTAAATGTATGACAGACGTTTGAAGCTCACCACGGCAACAGCCTCAGACTCGACCATGACTTCAGGAGAGATGGTGGTGAAGTAGGCCAGGTTGGTCAGAACGTACACCACCGTCACTATCGGCATGGATATGATGATGGACAAGGGCAGGTTTCTATGGGGGGAGGTCAAAGGTAATTTCAGGAAATAACATATTATCTAATAATATAGGATGTTTTTTTGTATTTATGAGATCAGTGATTTAATATGTGTTCAATGTTATGCAATCCAGGTGCCAAATGTGACCATAACATTTTATATGTAAGTATAGTGGTCAGCCATGCTTTATATAATATAAAACAAAACAACTGAGACAATCCAAAACTCAACTTTTTGTATTGGATTGGAGTAAAATAAAAGGGGCATCATGTCACTTTTATACTGTATCTCCATGCAATCAACTTATGGTAAACAAACTCAGTCATGGATGATGGTAGTTATGTTGTTGGCATTTAAGTCACCTCTCTGGATTGATCATCTCCTCGGTCACGTAATTCAGGTAATTCCTAAAATAAATAGAGTTCAACAATATTTTAGGGATTGGATAAATACTGGAATTACTGAATATTGTTTTGCAAAGCAATCACTTGGCAACTATGAATAAATTATTTTAATTCCTGGTCTATAACTACATCAACATAGATCACAAACGTCTCACCAGCCTCCAAAAGCAAAGAGACCACTGTACAGAGCTAAGACAATATTGTCCACTCCCAGTTTGCTGCCTTCAAATGCCTTGTCTGGTTTCAGGTACGGCACATCACCTGCACACACACGCACACACACACACACACACACACACACACACAGTAAGAAGACGTTAAAGGAATATAAAACAACTGAAACATTTCTCTCTCTTCACTAAGAGCTTTAGTTCAGTGTGTGCGTGCGTGCGTGCGTGCGTGCGTGCGTGCGTGCGTGCGTGTGTGTGTGTTTTTGAAGTCTTGAGTTCTCTCCTCTACCTCTCTCTCTCCTCAGTTGGTAATGACTCTGTTTTCCATGAGGCATATTACACACATATTATTTTCTCACTCTGTCCTTCTCTCTCGCTCTGAAAGACCACAGTGTGACAACAGCCGGCAAGCTTCCCCGCCTAGTTTCCATGGTAACACAGTGTGGCGCACAATGGTGGTGGGCAGGGTCTTGCAAAAAAAAAAAGGGGGGGGGACGGTGGGGCAGCAGATGTAGCATCAAGCAAACGATGGCCACCCTGTCTTCTCACGCTGTTGTATTTTAAATGACGTGGCTGGAGCGGATTTCGTTGCTTTACTATTTAAGTTTTACAAAGCATATCTATCTTGTTTTATTCAAGATGAAGTTGACATTGCACTTGTGAATCATATCAGTGGCTGCCTCCATGTTTAGAGCGACGGTATGACAGATTCAGTTCATATTGAGATTCATTGTAAGGACAATGAATTAATGCAGGCAGAGAAATTGTCTATTTTTACAGCATCAATGTTTCTAAAATGTCATGCCACTAGTTCTCTAATATAACTATATCAATTATATCATGGTTTGTTACATATTGTACATATTACATATTTACAGGGGATATAGGCCGACATATATATCGTACAGATGAGTCACATATTAAACCAATTATGCTCATCAGTGTTCAACTTCAAAGTACACCCACGCAGAAACACACGTACATGGCTGCACACTTGCTCAGACTCAAACACATAGCTGCAGACAGACAAGCCTTGTGTTCAAACTCATCAACTGTGCTAACAAACTGAAACGAGGGCAGTCTGCTTGGTTGGGCTCATTAGTGTTAGTCAACAATTTGTTGATCATTAGAGACAAAAGAAATAAACCTCAGTTTCAGCAGCGTCAGTTAACATTGATGGATATAACTATATTTTGGTAATACCTACATTATTATTATTATTATTATTATATATTGCAATAAACAACAATGAAAACAAGTGGGAATTGGTTTAGCACACTTTACACAGCTGCATTCTGGATAATACACATTTATCATATTGGACAGTGGAGAAAGCAATGTTTGCTGGGAGAAAACAAAACACACAAATACCCATCAAATAGGATTTGAAGCAAAGTATGATGATACTTCAGTTTCAAAAAAGGCGCCAGTGGAAAGCAATTAGAATCTATTTAAAAGCTTTTGAAAGTGTCAGCCAAAGGCAGCAATACATTTAAAATATCTTTAATTTGGCCGTGGTAATCGTACTACAAATTGCCTCATGCCTCATCACACGCGCAAGTGATGAGCTTGTTTTCCATGTATTTTCTTGGTCTAACAATAAAGTTTTACAAGAGATTGGACTTAGTATCAACTTGTCTAACCCGTCCACTTAACTCAGCATCGAGTAGTGATCAAGATGTTAGTATTCACATTGGAAATGATACCAGATAGTAAAATAGACTAAATTGCAAAACCCAGCAGGCAATTGATATCAGCTTGAGTAATAACATTAGTCTGTTGGAATCATGTGTTATTATCACTGCTTTGGGTCTCTTTGTGTTTTGAAGACCACAGAATGCTCTGCAGCTAAGTTTTACATGGTCTCTGAATGAGCCTAACCACGACAAACAATCGGTGACTCAGTCAGTGAGTAAGTGGGACTCACCTGTGGAAATCTGGATGAAGCCAAAGAGGATGATGATGATCAGGGCTAGCAATTTGGAGGCTGTGAACAAGTCCTGCACCTTGGTGGCCGCTCTCACACTTATGCAGTTTACAAACGTCAGGGAGGCTACAGGAGGTGGGGAGATACAAAAAAGAGTAGGGGAATAATCACCTGGAATTTAGTGTATCAAATAAGTGAATTTTAATATATGTCATCTGTAAAGAAAGAAAATAAAGTCTTTGCAAGGTAACCCCAGCCAACAATCCCCACTCACTAAGACACAAGCAGGCAATGAGCTTGGCTGCGCTGTCAGGCACGCTGCAGTTTGGGTAGAGAGGTTTCAGAAGGTAGGTAGCAAACACCAGTGACACCACATACTGTGATGACGGTCTGATAATGAGCATCTCCACCCACAGCTTTAGAAAAGCCGCCAGTTCGCCGTACACCTCCAGGATGTAAGTGTAGTCTCCCCCCGACTTGGTGATGGTTGTGCCCAGCTCAGCGTAGCATAGGGCGCCCATGGTAGAGATCACTCCACAGGCAGACCAGATGATCAGGGAGAGCCCAGCTGAGCCGGTCTCTTTGATCACACCTGTTGGAGTGACGAAAATGCCAGACCCGATGATGGTGCCTATGATCATTCCCACACCATTGAAGAGAGTGATGCTGCGTTTCAGCACGATCTTCTCTTTGGCAGGCAAGCCGATGGTAGGGCCTGTGTCAGTGGGAGCAGGAACCATGGGGGTAGATGGAGACGCTGGGTGCTCTACAATCAGATCATCTTGGTCTGGGTCTGCTTCAGCTGCTGGAGGAGAGAGGATAGCAGACCAGGAGATGAGACAAGAGAGTTTCACACTTGAGGTACGGCCGTTTGGTGTTGCCAGTGGTCACAAATAAAAGAGAAAATTATCAAAGTAATAAAGTATTCCTTCACAATTTGCTTTGCTGTGATATTTCAGGCACTGAAAACAAGAACAAAACAGACATTGTTTTCTAATGTCCATATGTCAAGCAGTGTGCATTCTGGTTCAGCAATTTGGGGGAAATGTGTAGCATGGACTGTTACAAAACAGATTAAACAGGCTCATCTGGATGTTTTTTTTTCTAAAACCTGTTTCTGAAGAAACTTATTTCCCTAATGTGCCTCTCCCTCTGTGTATAGACACGCACGGCATCAGGTAATTCTGTTTACACAGCCAAGAAAGGGCCCACATGTAAACACAAGCTCTATTTCTGCGTAATATGTGTCACATTTCCTCACCTGACACCTCAGTCATGTATCACTATCACACAGACACCCAAAACACCATGATGCATCTCTATAGCCACATCACTCTCAAGGTACTTTTGCATCAGGCAATGTTGCATCAGAGCGCATGGCGGAATAATGCAGCCCTGCACCATGTGGTATCTACAGGAGTGTGAGCATGCACTGTACCTACCCCCCATCTTCTCCTGGCTCACCGCTTTGGCAACGCTCTCCCGGCTGCTCCGTAATTTCAGCTCCGGCTCAGCCATCTTCCCTCTTTATCTGGGTCCCCTTGTTTTGTCTTTTTCCTCCTGCCCCCTTTTCCTTCCTCCCTTTATGTCCACTTCCTCCTCCTGCCTAGATTTCCTCTCTGTCTCCCCTTACACACACAATCCCCCCCACCCCAAGCTCTTTCTCTAACCCTCCCTGATTCGTCCTCTCACACACACATGCACACATAACTCTCCTCTTCATTTGCAAACACTGCCTTCGTCACTCAGACTGCAATTCATCTGACCCTGATCCTCTATCCCTCCCCCCCCTCCCTCCCTCTGTCTGCCTCCCTCCCTCTGTCTCCCCAGGATACAGCAGGGAGGAGCTGAACCTTTGTGATGCTGCTGCTGCGTGAGCCTTAACCCACTCCAAATGAATGATGGGATAGCTCAGAGGGGGAAGCAGGTTACTGGCAGACACCATTTGGAGATGCCACCATGTGATGCTGTAATCTTTGTGTGTGCGCTGTAATCTTTGTGTGTGCTGCCTAATCCAGTAGTACACAGTATATCCATGTGTGTCTGTGTGTGCATTCATGTCAGAGTGTATTAGGAAGGATGCTGTAGATGCGGTGCGCCCTCTAGTGGTGTCAACATGGGAAAACAAGTGTCTTTGTTCTGTCGGGCAGAAAGGTGACACCAGAGAGAAAATGGAGACCCACTGGCCAAGTTCAGTGCTGCCACTTCAGAATAATGATGATGAAGCACATACTGTTTCTGTATCACCTGATTCACCACTTTATTTTCACCATCCATCCATCCATCCATGTTGGCTAATTGTGAAATTCCCACCAGGTGTTCAAACAGGTCCAAACTTGTAAACAGCATTACAGAGCCAGTGTGCTCATACTGTTCCATAACAACAGGGGCGGTACTTCAGGTACAGACACATACTGGGCTAGATATTTACACAGAGTAAAATCAGCTATTGAAATTATTTTGCTGGATATTCTGTACAGTTGGAAAAAATAAAGACAGTTTATAGCTACAGAATTATAACTAACTCAGTTGTTTGAGTTATTAAAATATCAAATAATGCATGCCTATTGTTTTCGCAAAATTGATAAAACGTTCGGTGCACTTCATGAGAAAAAGGTTAAAAAAGGCTGTGACATTATTCGTCGAGATTTTTAAAGTTTTTATTTGCAAAATTATAGTCTACAATGTCAGGTTGATTTCCCTGAATTTAGAGGCGGGTAAGCAGTCTTTATGAATTTAGAGGCGGGTAAGCAGAATTTATGTTAGGCACTTGGCTTGGCGCTAATGGGTTGCACGTCACTTTTTCAACCACAAGATGGCGATCTAAACATGTTAATGTGGTATAATCATATACTGTATAAAACATGGATATACTAAGGTATAAAATAGGACATAATAGATGAAATAAAATAAGAAACGATTGTCATTATACTTCTGTGCAAGACAGCAATGCAACAAAATTACGCTTGCACTCAGTAAACTCACACAGTAAAAACAATATAAACTATTAAAAACAATATAAACTATTAAAAACAATATAAAAGAAAGTCATATACAACAGTAAGCTTCTCTATATGCAAATAAACAATAGCGGTAGCCGACATGCAATGCAAGAGAGGGAGATGGCGTAGGCCACGTATTTTCATCTCAAGCTATAATGAATTGAGTTTGCTTTGAGCCCTTTTATGAAGTTCACATCATGTGTTCTCGACGTAAACATGCATTCAATGTGTCGCAACGCTACTGAGTAGGGCATAGGAGCTACCGAGGGTAAAAGTGCATTCCGAGAATGAGCCCCGTTCTGTTTCTGCGTTAGTAACTGCTTGCATTACTATTACGCTGACAAACTCGCCCACGATCATCAAGCTCTGCTCACATGAACGTCTTTGCTTGTAAATGGCGTAACGTGAGCCGAGACTGGAATCACCCAGTGACACTTTCTGCCAAGAGTCCGGGGACTTTCCCCTGGGCGGCAGTGAGAAACCAGGTTCTCCGCATGTAGCCCAGATAGCAAGCCTTCCGAATGCCCGGATGTATAATGGCGGGCGCGCTGTATAAATAGGAAGCCATACAACGGTTGTTCACAATCACGGTGTCACAAAAGTTGTAAATGGGCCCGCAGTATAACGTTAATCAATAATAGCCTAATATGATACAATGCGAGTGGTAGTTTGCTCTTTCAAAAGATTCTCTCTGTTGTTTGTAAGTAGTCTTGAATCAAAACGTTCAAAACACCGTGAGGGATCATGGGAAATTTAAAGGTATGGTAGCCAAATAACGGCCACCACAATGATGTTATTATTTAGGCTTTATAAAGTATTATTTGTTTGTAGACTACAGGCACAATCTGTGCCCCAGCACTGAAATGCATAACGCTACAGATTGGATTGCAATCTGGCTGCTATCACTTCTTCTAGATTTACACGTCTATTCAGCCAGTGATAGCCATACTGTAAAATTGCATAGTTTACATTAATGTTTAGCACAAAAGTAGGGGACAACCGAGACGAATGAAACAGTTTTTAATTAAACGTCATTAAAGACATCGTAAAACACTGAAATCACAAGCAATCTACATCTGTCCTCTGTCAAATACAGTTGCATTTTCAGCTCTGAACGAGTTTTTTAAGCAGTAGCCTATAGTCGGACGTGCGTTTTGTTTCATTCGTCCCTCCTGGCCTGGGCGAATGAAACAGGCATTTGCAATGTGTGTTGTTTTTGAGATAACGGCAATCTTTCATTCATCCTCCGTTTCAATCTTCCCGGTTGACTCATTGCGTATCCTCCATTTTCATGTCAAACTCTCCGATTTCTGGTGTCAAGTATAATATTAGCTAAAAGAATGCATATGCTAGGGAGAGAAGAAAAAAAACAGGGAGGAATAAGCATCTGGAAAGTATAGCCAAGTTGTTTTACTGGGATATCTTGCAAATGATTGTAAATTAGCCTAAAAAACAAAAAACAAAGATAGAGGAAATTAAACTTCAAACAAATGCAGGATATTATGCTCCCATATAATCATTCATGGTTCTCAATGCAAGAGAAGGAATTTTGCTACATGTATGTGTATGTGACAATAAAGTAGTACCTTACCTTACCTTACCTTATTTATTTTAATGGTATTTTTATTTGGAGGAAATTTGAGCATTTTCCCTCTTTCTTCATGGCTACTTTTTTACCCATTGGCTGAATTGTATTTTAATCTGATGCATGAAGTGTCTCTATATATAACAATGGCCTTTCAAAATAAAAACAAACTGTCTTCAAAAGCTGCATTTGTTTAATCGATTAAGAGTATGATAAGATCATCAGAATCGTCTGAAAGAGCAGTGAAAACTCTTTCGCAGAATGCCATTGTAGCGTCCGTTCCACTGTTATAATTTAAAAAGAAAATCAAAGAAATTATATCAGAAATTCTTACAATAAAGTAGGTTTATTTAAGTATATTAACACTACACTCTCTTACAACAGCTGTAACTAGAATTATGACTTTTTATTTATTTATTTATTTATAATGATAATTATCTCTTATCTTTAAGGGCGGTATTGTAGAGGTCGCAAGTGGTCAGTCGTCATTCTACCTAGTAGCAGCCTAACGGAGGCGAATTTATAGTAGGGTTCGTAAATTTGCCGGAGCCTACCGGAGACTGCATTTTCAGGATCGCAATAGGAACCTAGGAAACGAACAGAAATCAGAGTTTACTGTGAGTAGTTCTCTCGGGGGAAACCAGGTGGCGCAATGATATGCTTGCTGGCAGAATCACTTACTTTTAAAAATCACTTGTATCTCTAATATTCACCACACTGGGACATCATCATTTACAGTAGAACATGTTTTATTTAATTTCACGTATAATAAATATCTGTATCCACACAACAAAAGCTGAGAGTCAAATCAACAACACAGTGTTTACAGAGGTATACATCTATTAGGCTACTGCCAAATAGTGGCACACAATAAATATGTAAGAAATTACTCTTGAATTAAACTACTAACATACAGCTTGTATTCTTATCTTTTTATTTTAATTCACTAATAACCATTGCCGGAATAGGTATTCAAGTCTTACTTAATTGAAAGTATATAACTACAAAAAAATAAAAATAAAATAAAATAAAACTGCATTGAAGGCTCTGTGTTCAAAATAAAAATGACAGAAGTGGCCTCTTATCAACTAAATGTACCCAGGAATTTATACTGTTATATATGTATATATATATATATATATATATATATATATATATATATATATATATATATATATATATATGCAGCAGCATTTTAATGCTGCAGTTGGTTCAAGTGGAGCCAATTTACTTCATATAGCTGACTGGGTTGTTCAGTCTACAAACAATGCATCATATTTTATGATCTGATTTTGTATGTTAATCTGCACAAACAACTTACTGCAGCTGTACAGTAAATTTGGAAATATTTCCCTTTTTTTAAATGCCAGAAAATGGAAATACCTTAATATTGTACTTGAGGGAATGTACTAAGTAACTTCCCCCTGCCAGTAACTTTATAAAGGCATGTCTAAGCACATTATGATCCTACTGGTTAATATTCTTTAATAATAATACATTTTCCTGTTGATTGGTATGCTTCATAACACCAAGAGAAGCTTTTCTTAATCCATCATTCACTTCTGTGAGGTGACATGATGATAAAAAAGATGAAGTCAACGATGGTATACAAGTAATTGCATTTACTCAAGTACTTCACTTAAGTACAGTTATGAGGTGTTGCATTAATATTTCCATGTTTTACTACTTTTAACTTCTATTCTACTATACTTCAGAGATCATTAATGTACTTTTCATTCCACTATATGACCCAACAGATGATATTTAAATACAGAACACATCGCAGGTCGATTATGATAAAATTAGCTCCATCTCAACCAGGTACAACATTGAAATTCTGCCTAAAATGCCTAAAATTATTGCAAATTATATTATGAGAGACACAAATGATCCCTACTGCAATAATGTTTGTGTAATTTCAATGAGTGGGGTGACTGCATTGCTGAGATTATCAGGCAGGCAATTATTTAAAAATATATGGTTTGCATGATTGGACTGATATGGCATTATACCCAATGTGTTGCACCAGTATGATGGCACATTAATTACTGCTTTTGCCGACAGTGATGACAGATGTTGATGGACAGCCGGCCCACAGGCAGCACTGTGACAGCATCTTAAAGGAGGCTGCAAGCCTGCTGCAAGAAAAAAATCATGATTTTCATGAGTTTGTGCGTCATCTCTTTCAGTAAGACAACGGTGTCTTAAAAGTAGACTGTTTAAAAATAGCTGGTGGCAGAGGTGGAGGGAGAATTCAAATCTGTATTTAAGAAAAAAGCAACAATTCCATAGTAGAAAAATATTAAAGGGCTCATCGTGAAGAGGGTTAAAATATTGATGAGTAAACAGTATTTAATGGTTGGTCCTGGTGCAGCTAAACCTGATTATCACACACTAAACTACAGCAGCGTATCATAGTCATAACTGTATTGCAATAATGTCACCTTGTATCTCTAATCTGGGGATTGTTTTACATTTTCAATTCAAATTAAGGATTATTTGCTCACTACATTATGTAAAAATGTATTATTACAGAGCTAAAACAACACTGTATTCAATGCTCTTGGTGCTACAAATTTGTCTCATGTTGAATGCAGCCTCTTAATCTGCAACATAACTTCTGAGTGCAGGTCAGTCAGAGGAATGTCGTATAAAGAATAAGAACCAGTACCTCAAAATTGTACTTACCGGTGGGGGTAGAGCACAGTTCATGGGTAGAAGAACAGGAAGTTATGACTAACATCTGGCAGATACTGAGCACATGTTGACATCTCTGGGAAACAAAAATATCTGCAAAAACATGGTCACCAGTGCACCACTTATGTTTAATTGACATAAACTTATAATAGTTTTGACAATTTTCCCCATTTAATAAAACATGTCAGAGGCCTTCATCATACTCCCTGCAACATCATATGATTTGTTTTTACGTGTCTCTGTAAGCATCAGATAGTGTATTCTGATTGTCTTTTCCCTATTTTGTCTTGGATTACTTTCATTTATTTTTGGCCTTTCTATTTTTTGCTGCTCTTTATTGTTCTCTTTTCGGCTTTTTTCCTTACGGCTTTCTTCTTGCATTTCTGCAGGCTGCTTTAATCTCCTCTGTTGTCACCTTTTAATCATCTTCTTTTCATATTTTTTTAACAGCATATTTTTCTCTCACTCTCTTTTCCATTCTCTCAACCACTTTTTCTCTCATTTTCTTGTCCTCTGATCCGTCTGCCTCCTCTTGCTTGTGACCGCGAGGGTGTCGATTCAATCCCAAGAGCGGCAGGATAAATCTGGGTGGGAAATAAATTACTTCCACTGCAGTGCCCTTGAGCAAGGCTCTTTACCCCAACCGTTCAAGTGGAGCTGCTCAGCAGCCAGCAGATCAGACTGTGGTTGTACCGGGCAGCTTCCAGCTGTGACTGTGTCTGTGTGTAACTGTGCGAATGTGATCAGAGTCAGGGCGGTCAAAAGAGAGGCTTCCTCTCAGTGAAGCCTCCCTGAATAAATAAAGGTTGAACCATTTTTTTATTTATGGACAGGGGTGTCCACATTCTTGTATCCCTTTAGTGTGGGTTGCACTGTTAAAACTGCAGGTGTTTTTGTTAAAAAAATTTTTTTATTAATCTCATTATTGTTGTTGCTCTCTCATTACTTCTACCCTGCACATACGTTTCTGTTTGTTGTTCACATCACAATGTCCTCCTTCCATCTGCTCGTCTCTCTTCCTCCTTCATTTTCTTTTCCCTCATTTTTTTCACAGTGCCAATTTACTGTCTCTCCACTCTTCAAAGAACATCCACCCCCACCCCCCACCCCCCCCCCCCCCGCTCCCCCACTGTTTCCATTCCTCTCGGTTTCATATTTCTTTTAATCAGTCTTTTCATCAGGCTCCTGCATTCCCCCCTGATAGACCCCACTCTGTACAAGATGATGTTGTTACAGATTGGGTTTATTTTACCTCCCTCCTGCTCTTTTCTCCATTGCTTCCATATCTTTCTGTATTTTACCTCAGTTTTTCATGTATTTTCCTTTTCTCTGTCTCTCTTTCTGCGATCCTTGTGGCACTTTTGGGTCCACATCTTCTTAAAACCTCTCCACTATACTCTGTAGTTGATGAAGTGCTTTTTAGTCTAGCCCGACTATTTAGATAGTGACTCAGTATAATTACCAAATTGTGAACTGTTCTCCTTTTCAGTAGATGAACACTAAACATGCAGAGGTTGTTTTTAGTGCAGTCAGTGAGCTGAAAGTTGTTAAGCAGGGACACAATAACGTGCTTAAGGTTCCGACTTCATTTTTCCGCATCTCCATGGTTACAATGCTATTTAGTGACCCAATAGTAACACTTGAAACTGCAAGTAAAAGGAAATGGTATGCTTACTGCAGTATCGTTGTACATGTTCACTGCTGCACTGATATTTGCGTATTCAAAGAAAAAAAATGTCCACTTACCACTGTCCTTGTTTATGGACAGGAGCAGAAACATAACAGTAACCTAATGCTGAATGTCATCACTCCTGTTTTATTCAGATCTACATTAAACTGAAAAACAATCTTTTCCATCTCTCTCTCTCTCTCTCTCTCTCTTTCATGAGCTGATGCACTCCCCCACATGTGTTTGTGTCATCTGCTGCTGATGCCACAGCGGATGTGTGGCCTATGAAAGTAAAGGCATCAGAGCCCATCTGATAAGACGGATCAAACGCCTTCTAATTCCAGAAATATATGTTGTGCCTTGAGCCATCAGTAATCCCTCCTTGATCAACTGTTGCTAAGCTGGCCTGAAACATGCTAGAAGACATGTAACTGTATCCATCACTGCATTCTCTGAATTCAAACTCCCACCTCCTCCTCCTCCGTGTTGCACCATCCATCCTCCTGTTACCTTATAGCTTATCACAAAGCTGGCCAATGGTGGTGTGTGAGTGTGTTAAGGATACCGGAGCTCAGGCTTTCTGCTCGAGTTTGCTTTCGTTTGGCATCAATGTGCCCTGACAGTATTGACCCTGACTTTCCTCAATGTCTCTCTGTCTTTTCACAAACCACTTCTTCTTCCTATTCTCTCTAGCCCGTTTGCTCCCTCTCACCCTGTCTCCAACTATTCTAACCACTTATTCATTATTATACACAAACACATGCACATAAGCTCCAAATTGATCAAATAGCTGTGTAGTGACAGTCAGGGGCATTAACATCGTGGATGTTAATGCCTCGTCTGCTAATGGGTGCCAAACATCACAAATGGAATCCATTTACAGGCAATTAATCCACACCATATTGAGTGATGCACATTCTCTTTTGTCCACTTTACATTTATTAGTGGAAATATACTATACTCTGCGCAATTGAAAATTGATGCTGGGAGACCTGACTTGCTGCTTATACATGGAACATATATAGGATGTTTTTTAGCCCACATAGCTGCCAGATGTTTTGGCCCTGACAGAAGCCCCACTGTCACTGAGGAGAAAATAGAAGCAGGGAAAGATTAGGGTGTGAGATCTGATAAGGCAGAAGCATTTCTGTCCATAAGACGCTGCAGCTGTAAAATGCCTCCTTCCTGCACCAACTTTACTTCCTTCAGTTTGCATCAGAGAAACCTTTCCGTTTAACTTGACCTTTGTTGGAAAAACAACAGATTTTACTTTCAAGCTATTTAGGTTTTATTTAGTCTCGCTTTGCCAGACCATCCTCCAAGGATAGTCTAGCTCTGTCTGGATTTACCCTGCAGAGATCTGAGGAGCAGGTAACCATAGTCCTCATAAATCCACCGGAGTTTAAAATTCCAACACAAAGAAAGCAGAAGGAAATGGACATGGGCGAAAAGACATGCATCCGGCAGAAGCAATCCCGGAAGTGGAACGTCATGGATATACACTAGGTTTTATTAGAACCATGTGAGATTTGTAAATAGGATTAATATGAACTTCTACTTATATTGTACATAGATTTAGGAGGGTTTGAAGTATAACATTACACAATTTAAACTGCTTACTTTTGGTAGTTAATGTACTCTGGGATAAAGATGCTGTGAAGTAAAATATAACCTTATAGACTGTGAATGTGCAGCAGTGGAAACTTTGGGCTTAAACCTTCTAGGTTAGAGCTGCTTTAGGTTGTGTTTAGGGAGAAGGAATCAAAAAGAACAAACTGGCTTTGAAGAGTGAAAACGAGCCAATTGCCCCAGATTCAACACAAGGTGGGCTTGAAATTGTTCCATTCTTCTTCTTTTTGTTGATGTTTCTCAAAGGTTCCAGCTGCTGATATCACAGGCTTATATTTACAAAGGATTTCAGTCTGCCAGTCTTATTTAGCACAGGAGAAGAACATCATTTCTAATATTTTTCCAGTTTCTTTGACAGCTGTTGTACATATAAATTAAATTGTTAATACAATTTAGTATACAACATATATAGGAGAAGCCAACTAGAGAGAGTAATACAAACAAGGTGAGGTAGCTGCTCAATACAGTGGACCATTCATTTACTAATAAATATCAATGATCTTTATTAGATCACAATTCATAAACAGTGTACTCATCTTAAGCAAGAGGACAAATAACGCATCATTTAATTTCATCAACAAGTCATGAACTTTATTTCATGCCAGAAAACAAACATAGCATTCACATAACAACGGTATATTCTTCATAAAATAAATGATAAAACACTTCAAAATAAAGAGTGAACACATTCGTTCCTCACATTATCGGATCAACCACAGCTCAATATACTATCATACTGTACATTTACCAATGTTCTACAACAATAACTAACATCTTACAGCTTTCATTAACTAGCTGTACACAATCTCAACTGACTTTCTGTCTAATTACATTACACCAAACAGTTTCTGCTTAATATCTGTACTCAAAATATAAACTTCTATGTGTGTGTGCACTGTACAGTTTACACTGTAAATGTATAGCAAGGGCTTTGAGCTTAATTTCTAGAGTGACAGTACAGGCAAATTGCAGACTTATTTGTTTAATTGTTAGCGTCCGCTAATGTCTCAATAAACTTTAGTGCAGCTCTTGGCTTGTTATAACAGCAGTTAATTCTACTTTTTTTTTAAATAGACAATCTACAATAAACACCCATTCTTCACAATTAGGTCCAGGTTTTTTCTAAAGTGCAGGAGTGACACACTCGTGACGATACAAGTTTAGATGTGGACCATAATTGTTCATTAACTATGTTTTATCTATTGGCTGTCTAACCCATCAGCAAAAAGACGTTTGGTAGCAAAGCTTTGAAGGCGACAACAAAGTACAATACCACAGACAGAACAAGGGGCAATGCAGGTTAACCCTACCACTAATTATGTTTTTGTCTGTACTGAAGAATGAGTGATGGATAGTGATGGATGGACAGATCATTGATGTGTTTCTATTTTTGTGGCATCAGTGACATATCTATTCTAAGATGTAGTTGTGATTGAAATAAACTACCACTGAGAAATAAGAAATCATGCAAATCTTTCTACTATTTTTATTAAATCAGAAACAATAAATGTGCTTGTAAATGAATGTTGGCACAAATCCTGATCACACAATAAAATATTGCATTGCCTTCAACTGTTTCTCTCCAAGGTTTTAATTTGTTGCACTCTTGACTGATTTATCTGAGCAGTCTTCTTTTTTATTACCTGGGAGCTATAGCTTTGCAAAAGTCTTAGTCATGCCATAAGAAAAAAAAATGGATATCAAAGAACAAAAAATATAAAACAATTACACAATCAGCTCTTCCTCCTGATGTTATTGTGTTGAATAGCAGCAGCTGCTTTCCCCTGTCAGTTGTTGTTCATAATCCACCAAGAGGCTATCAAAAGAAACAATAATCAAGCATAAATGTGTTATGCTCTTTGCTTGAACCAATCAAACGATCAATGACAACAGGAAGACAAGCTAAACATCTGCATGTATTTTCTTAGGAAAGCAAAGACCTTCTAAGATTACAATTCATTGTCTAATACGGTATTTGTCACACATTAAACATGCATTAACTGATTATGTTTTTTGTTGGCCACTTGGGGGCAAAAGAAACAAGCTGTAAACACAACACTGACACATTATCACCTTTTAAGTTGGTATGACAAACAGTTGCCTATTTACACATCCAGCAGATACAGAGCAATATTAGTATTAATGTATAGTCATGTTTTTGGACACCTGATGAATATGAGTCCAATATTCACTCTGCTTTTAGCTCTGTTTTGGTCTCCACCAACTCCTGAGGAAAATATCTGGCTCTTCAGATGGTAAATGCTCCACTATATTAACTAACTTGTTGCTAACTTTATCTGCTATTAGGTGGTGCATAGTGGGTTTATCAGAGCTTTTTAGCTGAAAACAGCTGCCTGGTGCATCTGGAAATTACGCTGATGAAAGTGGTGAGAGTGAACCAAAACATTAAAGTTACGGTACAGAAAACCAAAACAATGCATATACATACTTTTTTCCAAAAGGCCATGCTATTTTCAATTCTATTAAATGTAATTCTTTAAACTATCAACTAAATCAAACTGGATTCATGTGAGATTTAGTGCATGAAATAGCAGCCTTCATAATGGTTCCTACCTGGGAGAAGCATGGTGGAGACCATCTCCGGCTCTTCCAGTGAGTCAATAACGCAGCGCTGGAAGGTCTTGCTGATGGGCGACTGCAGGTAGCTGACAGGAGAAAAAGGGAGGAAAAGGATGAGACACATTTTGATTGAGCAGTGACATTTTCAGAACATGTTTCCTAGTCTAATATGCCATGAAGCCCTTCTGATCCTACCTCATCCAGGAGAGACGATCCTGCCAAAACTCGTACATGATGAAGCATGATCTGTCTGGCAGGTTCTGGACTGAAACGCTAAAAATAAAAAGAGACAGGGAGAAAAAAAGAGAGTACTGGGGGGGTTACAGTGTCTCATATGTTTAGGAAAATGAAAGCAATTTTAAGAGGTTGTATTAAATCACAGAGAGGCGAACAAAGGCACTGAGGCAAATAAAGGGACATACTGCAGGTTGTTTAGCTGGCTGGTGGTGGTATCTGTGTAGATTTTAAGAGCTTGTTGAAACTGCTCCACATCCTTCTCCTTCACAGACATTTGTCTTTGGACCAGAAGTATGTTCTAGAGAGAGAAAACAAACCAAAGTCATAATCACATCTTCAAATAACATCAACAGATTAGGCTCATTTTGGATTTTAAGTGTATTTGCATTTGTGATTTCCAGCTATTCAAAAATAGAAGATAACGTATAAATCAAATAAATATAAAATATAACATATTTGGGTTCAGTGCAAAGATATCTTGTATTATCTGAAAGAGCTTTTCATACTGGTGTAGCTATATTCAGTATACGTTGGACTTACCGATTTATACGTCCCTGCCAATGTGTCCTCTTTAAGAGGTTCAAGATGTGGACTCTGAAAATGGGGGTATAAATATTTCAGTCAGTCATGAGCCGAACAAGAATTAGCAGCAGAACCTGCTTAACCGAATCCAGCAAAATAACATCCTCTAGTTACAAAGCATTGGCTTTCACAAGGAAGAGATCCTCATATGTATTTTAACCCTCCAACAGCTTCACTGCAGCCCTGATAACTTTGGTTACACTATATTCTTGTCTGCTTCACTAAGATAAGAAAAAATAATTATTCATGTGTCAGCAGGTAAGCTCATTATCCTTGCAGCGCTGTCATCTAACCTTGGAACATACCTCATCTATAATGAATATATAATCATCCAAAAATGAATATGCAAAATAAAAATGAAATAAATACTACAGGAGCCACCATGTAGCTATTTGTGCTCTTCTTCAGACTTACAGGCAACATATTGGTGGCATTTTGTACATTACACGTAAATTAAAAACATCTGTAGGCCTAAACATCTGTTATCCCAGTGCATAAATAACAGGGTTGCAACAATGCATCAATATCTGTACATCTGTGTGAAAAACAGCATGCTTTTACCTTTACCTGTTGGCTGGGATTTTTTAGTCTTTATAAACTAAACATATTTGTGTAAACCGCATCAGTATAGGGCTGATGTGCTTAACTTTATTCAAAATTCAGAGATGAGATTCCACCGGCTAAAATATAATACAATCTACTAAAGGAATAGATTGTATTATATCATAACATTTTGCGAAATACACTAACCCCTATTTTCCACCGTTCCGTTCCGCGGACCCCATGAGCAATCACGGCCATTCAAGTAAATGCTTGATATTCCACTACCCGCACCACGGCATGTCCCAGAAGCGTGCGTGAAGCGTGCGTGAAGCGTGCGTGAAGCGTCCGTGAAGCGTGCGTGAAACGTGCGTGAAGTGTGTGTGGAGCGGCTCTTCGCTCCGCTAAAGATACACGCCAGGACAGGTCTATTTTCACGCGAGCGTATATGTCTCCTCTATAACACCATGGACGAGGAGAGATTCATATTGAAGGTGGAAAAACATAATAGGCAGCACCGATCCTTTTTTATAAGGATGCCAGAAAAGAGAAGGCATGGAGATTAATTGCAGGAGTGCTTGGATTGGAAGGTACAGTAGCTACTACGCACCCGGTGGAAAATCCGGGTAATTTGCTTTCTTGCCAAGAGTTAGATAAAAGCATCGACACCGCTCTCTCGTATGTCCGCTAAATATTAAGCTAGAGCCAGCAGACAGTTAGCTTAGCTTAGCATAAAGAGTAGAAGCACAAACACAGATTTTATACAAACCTCGCACTCCAGTTTGTCTATGAGCTGCTCCAGTTGGTTGATCTGGGAGCCCCAGTGGTTGTCTGGCTCCACGCTCACCCCTAAACCCCAGAAATAACATCAGCACAATAGAGGAAGTCTGAACAATTACTTTATATCAAAGTGATGGACTTTGTGTTTTGGATGACCTACTACTGAGTATCTCCCTGAGCTAGATTGCTACAATATGCCCTTTTAAATTTCCAGTATTTTGCCTAACTTTTGCCCTCACCAGATTTACCTACAGTATCTGAAACGCAGTGTTCCCGAAACGTACCTGTGGTGAGCATGCCAGAGTAGGGGTCAGTAGGGGAGAGACACATGTTCTTCTGGATGCGTCGGCCAGTGCGTTTGGCCACCCTCTGGATAGGCAGGTCTTCAGGTTTCTTCAGTATCCTCCTCCCAGTACAGCCCTGGTCATGAACTGCCTCCATAGCGCAGTCCAGTGATGACTGAAGGGACTGCAGCTGGGTGGAGGTCTCCCTCAGCAGAAAGCGTGTCACAAACTGATCCAGCACTGATGAACCCTGATACTCCTGAATGGATGTGTAAGGGTAAAAATTAAGAATCTCCAATAATGTATCATCACTCATTACTTATCTTATCTAGGAACTGTTTCTTGTGCTTTTGTAGTTGATATGATGGACTTGTCTGCTTGTTAATCTTCAGCTCTGGTGAATATATGAACTGTAAAGAAAGAAGCTTCAAGTCCAGACGCCAATTGATTCTTGATTCATGTTATGCTCAGCTTTTTGAGCATGAAAATAGCTGATTCTCAGGCTATGTTTAGACAATCTGAAAAGAAAACGCACAAGTGGCGTTACGTTATCACTTTTTATTCCGCGTTTAGACGTGTTTTGGGGAGAAAAAAATAACCTTCCTTCTATTTCTCTCCCTAGTAGCGCAAAACCAAAACAGTCCTGCCAGTCAAAATATACAGACATATGGACCGAATTTCTTCAGCAGTATCCTGTACCTGGAGGGACGTCTACGTTTTCACCCGCGAGCGTTCTCGTATAAACAGGGCCTCATATAATCTCCTAATACCCTGAAAACCTTGTATTTTGAGTTTTGTTCTCACTCCCCCTTTAAAAAAGGAATAAGATCTTCATTCACCAGGTATCTTATTGTAGTTATTTGGTCAGAGGAACCAAGTTAAAATAGCATTATTCCCACCTGCTAAAAACAAAAAGGGAGTAAACACAGACACATGGTGAAGAAGCATCAGTGTGTAGATTAACCTTAATTACAGTAATGAATGCAAGGTAATAATGGTCTATTCCATGAACTGGAAAGTGATATTATTATAGCGTATGGATGTCTAGTGCCAGTTTGCGGAGGACTTCCTGAGAACGTGAAGTTTCAGTGCAGTGGCTGCTGATTTGGTTTTTGCCAGCACAGATTTTGTGGCTAATGAACCCCGTCACCATCACCAGCACCCTGGGGTGCAACAAAATAGAAAAAATGACAAGAAGACATTTGAAAAATGACCACCGAGCTTGTTGTAATCGTTGTTACTACGTGCTCCGTTTCCTCGGCAGCAGAGGCACTGTACTACGTGAGTAATGAACCACAGTTCTTTTTTCAATTTCTCCTCCCTTCGTTTCGAGACAGAAGAGCTGCGAGAACACAGCAGATGTTTTCTTGTTTTCTCGGGGCACAACAACAACAACAACACAGAGGACACATTTTAGTCTCTAGAGTTCATCACTTTGCTCTTTGTTTGTCCAGGCATTTTGAAAGCATGGCCCTTGAGCACTTCTATAGGTTCAGTTTTATCTTTGGTTTAGCAATGACAATTTAATATGGCTGATTTCAGGATAGCTATGAAGGCAGCTGCTCTTCAGGGCAAAGAAAGCTTTCTGACTGACTAATAGCAACATGAAATATGCATGAGCTGTAGGAAGGCATGGAGAAAGGGAAAGTACATGAGAAAGAGAAAAAAAAGACAGTCGGAGAAGATGGATGCACAGAGAAACGAGATGAAATAGTGAAAGACAAGTGGTGCGACTGAGTGAATAATAGACTCGGATTAAAAAAGAAAACTATTAAAAAAATTACAGATAAGGAGATTACAGCAGTTGAAAAAAGGTCCTGTGTTTGTGGTGCAGTTCTGTGGAGGACATCTGACATCAGATCAGTTGGACAGCTGGGGGGGTTGTCAGCCTTAGTTACTGTCATTTACGCTCCACTATCACCCTATATTCCCTCTCTTCATCAGTGCCAATCGCTTCCTGCACTGCAGTCGAAATTCTAAGTCTGTATCCACACACAATCATCTAACCATGCACCTGATTCTCTTCCCTTGCCAAATATAAATATTCACCAGTTGGCTTAACATGGAGGGTTAGCTGAGATCGATAAAGAGTGAGCTGAGCTATTGATTATGTCTTAGTGTAAGATCTCTGATGATGATCCTGACCGTGTGCCTAAAACAACATGATTACAGCCCTGCACTTTAATCCCCTCTACATCTGATGGAATATATACAGTATGCGGTTCTGCTCAACCAGGCTTCATAACAGGATTTAATAACGCTCTAATTAGTATTTTTCGCAATTCAAGTCTGGTGATTTGATGAGATACTGGCTCGTTATCTGTGAAAGGAACGGTAGTGTAACAGTTTCGGTCTTTTGAACTGAAAAGCATTGATCTTCATTTCAGCTCCAAAGCCACACATACACACATAACATATTAAGAAGAAAACCAACAGATTATTAAATAATGAATGTTGCATCTCTATGACCTCCACAGCAATCAGTATATCAACAATACCTACACCATATTGTGAAATAAGCCTACATTTATTGTAGTTCAACCATTTCCAAAAGAGCTCAAAATTGTGTTCACATAAGTTGCTTTACTTCCTCCTTACTGTCTGTCCAGCAGATTTACAAATGGCTGGTGTTGTAAGGTTCTGTGAACTCATGTTTGAAAATGTATTGTTAGTGAGAAGAGGCAGAGTGGAGTCAGTCATGCTGGGCAAAAAAACGGCCTGAAAGTCTGAATGCTTGCAGGCATGCATGACGGATGCTTACAAATGTTCTGAAGGCTGTTGGAATGGATAATAGTCTGCTTATGTCACGGTACATTTAAGTGTCTTGTCATGCAAAATTCAACACAGTGCAGAGGTGAAAGCCACCATCACCCACCTCTTTAGTTTTATCCATGGCCTTCAAAATGGCCACATTCAGCTTCTCCAGAGCAGACAGGACATTGACGTATTCCCCCAGATGTGGAGTGAAGTACTCTAGAGGAGAAGATTTGTTGAGCATACTTTGTATAAATGGTGTTTTCTTACAATAAGGAAATAATTCAATGTGAAATTGATGCCATTCATTTGAATTACAGTACATAGGCCACTGTCATAATTATATCTTTAAGTGCTCATATTATGCTCATTTTCAGGTTCATAATTGTATTTAGAGGTTGTACCAGAATAGGTTTACGTGGTTTAATACCATATTTTTGTTGTACTGCTAGCTAGTCAGTTTTTTTTTTTTTTTCTTTTTTTTTTTAACCTTTATTTATTCAGGGGAGGTTCACTGAGAGTAAGACTCTCTTTTGCAGGAACGCCCTGATCACATTCACACAGTTCCCCATTCATACCTGGAAGCCGCCCAGTACAACCAGTCTGATCAGCTGGCCACTGAGCAGCTCCACTGGAGCAGTTGGGGTTAAGGGCCTTGCTCAAGGGCACCTCAGTGGTGGTAATGAGGGAGGGACAAGCGCTGCTCTTTCACTTTTCCTCACCCAGATTTGATCCTGTCGGTGTGGGGATTGAACCGACGACCTCCCAGTCACAAGCTCACTTCTCTAACCTTTAGGCCACCACTGCAGAGTTGCAGAGCATGAGGGCGTGCGATGCTAGCAGCTAGGCGAGCATTATAACGTGTGTTACAAAGTGACGCACGTTCGCACGGAAGTAAAGGCTGGACTACATCAGAGTTGTTTGGAGCAGTTTGTGAACAGAGTTTACTCTGGAAGATGGTAACTCCCTTTGGGGTGGACTTTGGGCTTTTTCACTTTGTAAACCTATAACATGCATAAAAAGATATATAACACAATAAAGGAAAGGGGAAAAGCCAAAAAGCATAACATGATCACTTTAATTTCTGTGGCATACTTGCATTTAAGTCATGGTCATCATCCGGCAGCTTTAGCCAATAGCACCAGCTGAAATAATGAATCCTTGGGCTTTTGTGATACATAAAAGTGATCTTATGCGCTGTATATAAAGGTTTGAGACTGATTTCATTAACAACGTCATTAAAATAATGAATGGCACATAATCACCTGAGAGTTTGTCTATGTCCAGGTTGCTGTGAGGCAATGGGAAGACAAAAAAGAGACATGTTAATAAAAGAGATCAATCAATCGTCATTGGGAAGTCAGAAGTTTTTTTGTCAAGTCTTTTTTGTCAGACTTTGGTGATCCTCCTCAGGAAAAAATGTGACCAATGCTTTGGTATGTAACTATGTTTAGTGCTAATTAGAGAATGTTAGCATGCTAAACTAAGATAGTGAACATTACACCTGTAAGCATCGTACCTGCTTAGCATCAGTGTGTTAGCATTTTTAGCTCAAAGCACAGCCTCAGCCGCTAGGGTGACCAGATGTCCCAGTTTTCCAGGGACAGGCCATGAGCAGACCGCAAAGTGAAATTATATTTTGCGTGGCAAGAAATACTGGGCAGCAGAGCCTACCGGTTTAACGTCTCAATTGTGTTTTGCATTTTGACCATCAAAATACGTAATACAGGAATTGTCTCTCTTTTTTATTTCACAGATAATAACATTGGATATTTTTAATGATATAATGAATGCTGAACTTGAAATGTCCACAATTTGATTTATTTTTTTGTGTCTCCAGTTTTTATTTCAGAAATCTGGTCACCTTATGTAGACTATTGTTTTCTTATAGTGTTGGACATTTCCATTTGAAAAAAGGAGGCAGCGATTTTCACTATTGGGGCACGTTCAACCTAAAAACGATGTGCAGCGTTTAGTATAGTATAGTTTGGGTTGAACGACATGTTTACTCGAAACGGTGTGAAACGATGTGCAACGGGCTTTGAGGTATGTTTTCTCTCGTTTGGTGGGTGTGTCAGAGGTGTTAATCAGCAGCAATGTGTATGTAAACTTGTGGTATTTAAAAGGTGTTAAACGCTCCATAGTTTCAGTTTAAAAAAAAAAACGTTTTGTCAGGGCTGAACGTGCCCCTAACCTCTGAGGAGACAAGTCAATAATCACAGTAGCACTATTGCCTTGCAAATACACCTAGAAACACTTGCACATAAAGTATAAGTATAGTATAATGTACTGTATTTATAGTCATTATACTTTAATGTATAGTGATTGACTTGATTTTACTAGACATTGGCATAGTAAGGCGAAATGTCTTGGAGATCATATTTGTGTTGTTTCAGTCAGTATTGTATGATCTTATAGTTTCAATAATTTAGAAAGACAATATTTAAATGAATGCCCAGCTAGGGTGTTTAATTGTTTATGTATTGCAAGCTTTCTGTCTAAAGTTGACAGTACACAAAACAGGTGTTAGCTAAAGCTGTAACACAAGAGAGATCGTTCTTAACTGTGATTGGTTGGTACTTCACTGATGCCAACAGCAAAGGAGAGATTTCTCACATTTCATTAGCATTGTGCCCACAGACACAGCAAAGAACATCCTCTTGGGTATTTCTTTCGCTACAACACCACACATTTTTCATTCCAATAAATGTTAGTTGAATGTTAGCCGATGGCACAGGCAAATGTTTTGCATCTTTTACAATTTCGTTTGTGCTCATCAGTGTGCAAACAGAGCACTGCAAACTCTTGAGGCTTTCACGCCAGAATTAAGGCTCTCTATGGAATATTAACATCATCTTCACTGAAGTGAAGTGTTGACATCTCACTGCCAGGCAGCAGGAGAGCAGAAGGGGCCACAGATGGCAGCAGACTTGGAAGACTTCTAAAAGGAAGATAGGCTTACTCTGTGTGTTGCCTGTCGATAGAGCAATACAGCTCCTGCATCTGGTCGTCAGTGAGGACACCGTCAGCGAAGTATGACTGGAACTCCTCCAAGGACAGCTTCCCATCGTCTGAAAGGAGACAAACTGTCTTTATTTAGCTTTAAGACCTTGGTCAAGGACAAAACTACACTTAGAAGTCTTTCACATAAAGCTGAATTAAACTTTGGCAGTACGTTCCTTTTATGCAACTCCATTACTGCAGCAAATAAATATTTGTTAGAGATGTTAAACAGCTGGAAATCACATTTCTGCTCCTAGGAGTAGTAATAACTTAATTGAGCGGCGCATTTTCTTTTCAAACGACACCACATCGCTGTTTTATTTCCTCACAGCTCAAAACTGCCCAACTGCAAAATAACTTTCCCACTGTTTCGATTTCTGCTACAATTCATTTCTCCTTTTACAATTTTGTAACAATCCCATTAACACAGTTTGCACATCAACCAATCTTATACCAGCATGGGTTAGTAAACACAAAGACAAGTATATGTTGAAGATAAGCGGTGGCTGGGCCTGTGTGCTGCAGGGCCTGCAGAAAGATCGAGGGCTAGTTTGAGTAGTCAGAGCAGAGCGTACTAGCAGACTAAGACTAACGTCAGATGTTAATGAGATCTCGCCACCATTTGCCCAGCTTCGCTGCACTGAAACCTTTTTGAGATCTCTGCCAGTCTCAGACTGATAGGCCTGAGCCAACAGTAAATCATATCATCTGCTATGTTTGTGAGAACTATTTTGACTTGTTGCCAGCTCACACAGTGGATGGCTCTGGACACGATGCAATTTCCAGAGGAGATTTGCTGTTGTATTCTGTTTGCTACATAAAGTAACATTAAAGTGTTTTTACATTGTTTTGTTGTTAATCATTACATACTGATCATACCCTTAAAATGGAAATTGTACTGAACATTTGTTGTGGTCAGGCTACATTAAACCTCGGATGAAAGATGAAGCTATTAGAATTATAATCAATTATAAATAAAATCTTCTCTCCACATGATGTAGGAGTAAACACAATCTGTTGCACCTCTGACTCATTCTCCAGCGTTCTCCATCAGAGCTGCTTAGGTGTAGATTCACACCCTGTTCGACACCCGAATACAAGTTACAGTGAGGCTCAGATGGCATGTTATGCAAGTGTTTGCTGTTTCTCAGAGCAGAGCAGCAGAGCAATTGAGCTTCTAGACAGTCTTTGTCTCACAAGCGAAAGGACAGTAATCTGGGAAGCATGTGCTTTGCCTGGGAGATTTATAATTTGTTTTTAAAAGTCATCATTAGGCAGAATGTGCAGAAGTAGGCTTTGAAGGTGCTTAATGACAACTAGTGTTGAAGCGTTTAGTAAATAATCGATTAGTGAGACTCTCAACTGAAAAGCATACAGCATTGTAGGTTGTTTGGTCAAACACTTCAAAATGACATGTTTTTTATGTTTTTTTGGCAGAGGGAATTATTATTATTGTCTCGTGAAGTAGAGAGATGGTTTTACAGCTTTTTAGTTACCTAAACTTAACCAAACCTTAACCATAACATAATTTTGATACTCTGTTAACCATTTTCATCATTTATCAAGCAAAGATGGCAAAAACATATGTTGCTTCCCCATTCTAAAAGGGGGGATCTGCTGCCTTTTTCTGTTTTATATCAATTAAAAAATTCAGTTAATCATTGGTTGTAGATATAATGTACCTGTGTTGTGGACATTTGTATTTACCATACATCCGTATAAAAATGCTAGTATAAGAGCAGACTACACGTGTAACAACATGCACTAATTATTATTTAATGGAACAGTGCAATCAATGCACAACTCAACTGTCCTCTCAATGTTGAATTTATTTCATGTCTTATGCAGACTTTTCTTTTAACAATATTTTACAATGTGATATATCGATGACATTTAAAATCTTTTGTAGCTCTGTGTGAGGAAAAGAGCTGGTTACTGTCATCAACATTCAGCTCCTAAGACAGTGAGATTCAATTTAAGAATATGCAGATTTTGCAGCAACTGATCATGAGGCTTTGTGACTAACAACTGTCACTACAACACCTCGGCAGGGGGAATTTGAAGTGTCTTTAAGACGGATGATAAATCAGTACCTCACGACAGAAATGAGGCAGTTTACTAGCTTAGTCACATTTCACACTAAATAAAACTGCAGCTCTACCTGCAACCTCAATGAAAATCCCTCCCCGTTCTAAAGCTTGTATTTCCTTGAGGGAATCCTAAAGCTTAAAGGGCTAAAAACCGCAGCAGCGCCAATAATTCATAAAGCACAACAGGGCAATTGAGAGGAATATGAGAGCTAACAATAGACTGAAGCGCATAGACAATACATAGACTCTCCTTACAGAGAAACATGGTGAACCATATTTAGAATTTCAAATGTATTTTTATGATTGTGCAGTATGTTAAGTTTAAAAAAATGAAAGCACTTTCTCTTTGAACATGTCCAAATTCCAGGTGTCAAACGTGTTCATGGAGTCAATTTGTTGCTAAAATATTCAAACGACAGCCGGATATCTGCTTCTAGCAAACTCCTGATAATGTTCCTCTCTTCCATCCAGAACTGCAGCACTTCTGTACATTACTGCATCATTTGAGGATGCTGCACTAGTCTACAATCCGCTCTGCTACTGCACTGAATACAGCATGAATTAAAAAGCTGCAAGGAAGTGAGGCAGAAACCTCAGTGATTCTTATTATCTGAGCGTCAAGACAGACTAGTGCTGTATGGGAAAACGATCAGTGGCTTTGACAAATAATTTTTCAGCCCACTGCTTGTTATAACAATTCAGCCCAGATCATGACACTTTGGTCTGTTTGTTATGAAAGTCTCCTGAAGGCAAACGTGTGACTTATCACTCTTAACAAAATGCATGGCTCTGCCATTAGAGTTTGATTATTTTAAAAGACTAAAACCTAATTGCTTACATATCAGTGTTTTCACTCATGTTATTGTTTTTTCCTGACGACAAATCAGAGTTGCACCGAAAAATTGGATTCTAATATCATTGTTCAAATCCGCTGTGTACATCTCTGAGCTCAGTGTGCATTCATATAATGTCTTAGAAACGAATCTTAGCACAAGGCTGGTGAGTGAAAGTTTTAAGTCGAGTCTACTTCATGTTATTGTTTTCATACAATTGTTTTATTGCTTTAAAAAAAATGTAATTCCTCATCCCAACAGCGTGAAGGAATCAGAGTGCAGTGGGTTGGTAGCCAGCCCTCATTATGTGGTAAATCCGCAGTGCCCGAGGCATATCACGGCATCATGGCAGCCCACTCAGTGCTGATTGGTAGGAGGCACTTTCCTCGCTGGTGCACGATTCAGTGAGTTCGTGAAGGCAAGAACCAAGCAGAGCTGGGCTGCCAATTGAAGATAGCTAACACAAACACACAACAGTTTCCTTCTCTCGCTTTGTCTTCCTTCTTTCTACAAAGACTGTGAGTGCTGGAGGGCGGCGGGTGGAGAGAAAGAACACGTGGAGCAGACTCAAGGCTTCACAGAAATGCATGTAATAGGAATACCTTCCTCACTGAAATGGAGTCATCAAATATTTATTTCTAATACAATGTCACACCTATGTTGTGTTTTCAGCCACTGTGTTCTACTAATTCACAAAGTAAGAAATTATAAATCCACCCACCCTTTCCTTCTATCTTCTACAGTTTCTTCACAGCAGACGCAAAGAAAAGGGACCTTTTAAGGGCTCTTTCATAATTCCCGCACTGCTGTATTTTTTTTCCGTATCTGAATATCTCCACATGAGTGGTGAGGCACCCCAGACGACCCCTGCTCATGGCACATGTTGCATCATTAATCCTGCTCTTATGTAACACACTCACTGTCCTCCTGAGGGAGTTGATCAGACTTCGTCGATACTCTGCATGCATTATTCTCTTACTCCATTTTGTGTTGTACATTCCATTAAATGGAGATGCAGTACATTAATAAAAAATGAAGAGCAAAATCTGTTATTGTTTCTCAGCACTGTTTTTAATGCAGAGCTGAATGTTCTGTTTTCCCAGGAGGTATTTTTTTTTTTTTTGGGGGGGGGGGGGGGGGGGGGGGGAATACTTTGAAGTAAAGAGCTGATTTAAATGTCACACTGGATTACATCAATCAAATGTAATATTGATATGTTTGCAGAGGGAATATATCAAAATCACATTAGGTGCAAGTCTCCAGTGAATTTGTGCCATCTGGAGTTAAAAAATGTGTTTTTCTACTGAAGCCACATTTACTGCAAAGCAAGTGTACTTATACTACAGGTTTGAGTATACATATGTTGCAGTCTCACTGAGGATATATTATTGGATATTACTGAGATAAGCACTGCATGGCGAGCGGCTGCATCAAAGGAGTTTATCCTGTCAAATCCAATCGCATCCCAAAACCCAAAAGATGCAGCTGCACCTGACCTTGGTTATTTATATCCTTTCTACTTGGATACCTCAAGGATGGCAATAAAACAGAACGATCCACCAGAGTCACATAAATCCCCTCAGAGACAAAACAGGCATCTGTCTGAACAGAGCCATCACAGTTGTGCCTTTTCTCTCACTGGTGTGTCTCATTTGTGTGTGCAACAACTCATTCAAAAAGATGTTTAATTGAGTTTTAATTAGCCGTGTAATCTGATTAGCTGCATATTTTGCTTACTCACCATTTTTGTCTGCCCGGCGGAATATCTGCAATAACAGGAGAAGATCATGTTAAAGTCTCTTTAGGTTTGGCTACAGGCAAACAAAAGACAGGGGAACAAATTAAAAACATGCGTCAACGATATGTGAAGTTTTGAGCAATTAAGAAGAAGAACAGTTCAGTGAGGCAATCCGTCGGTATAATAACTGTTTTCCATTGTCTTTATGCACAGGCGGAACATTTAAGAGAACTTGTAATTTTCACATTTCAATAACAAGAGAAACATGAGTCATCTCAGGAAATGAAACATTGACATGTATGTGCACCCATGATGAGCTTTGGAATAATAGCTATTATATTTGTTTATTATTCTCTCCGGGCATTGAGAATGGCCGTGCTGCTTTAATATCTTTCCCTGCTGTGAACACGATTATAAAATGATCTCCGTGTAACACAGACAATGTGAGAAGTCAAAATCCCTTGACGGAGTGTGACGTGTTTTGTGTTATATCAGATTGGCACCTCTATTATTTTAGAGTGTTTTTTTTCTGTTCGATCACCCTGTGTGGACCAATGGAGTCCAGTGGCTGGTTGATTAACTGTATCATCAGAGTGGAGCGGTGCACTCGCATCCTGCTGTCAAAAGCTTTCGAGCACATCGGAGTGTGAAGGCCTTTTTTAAAACAACATCCTTCCTCCAATCAAGACACATCTACGGAGCCTCACAGAAATCTATACGAGAAAGAATGATACTGAATATGTGTACAACTGAATATCTCAGGAACCTGGAAAGCATTTAGCTTATGCAAGTGTACGTTTAACATTTTCGCTGACCATTTTTGAACACATGCTGTACTGTTTTAGGCATTCCCTATGATTCCAGGCAACCATTGGTTTCCATTCATCCCTGTATGCTCTTAAATCACTCAGCAGACTCTGTTAATGTTGACAGTGAACAATCAAGTCGGTCAAAACCCCAGAAAGCCCTGAAAAAAACGAAAAGCAGCAAAAGGTTGTCATATAAGTCAAAAATAGAATTGAATAAATCAATAAACAATACAGTTAGTACTATTAGTACACTGAAAAAAATACCAGCTAAGGGAGAAGTATAAAGCTTTATAGTAAAGTATTACCTATTGATGTATTTGGTTATATTTTTTATAATCTTGGTTTTGTTTTTTTTTGTAAATAATTGATGGAAATTTGAAATTGATTTGGAGTATGAGGGAGGGAGTTTACATTCACAATTGGTAAGTTGGTAGATTTCACAATCACTGAATTGCGTACACACGGGGTGGGATTAAATAAATGTATACTTCTTCCCACTCCATTTTGGATATTTAAACAGATCATTATTATTGTTAATGTATTGTTTTGTTATTTGTTGTTATTGATTTGTTAGTGTTTTTATTTCTTGTGTGCTGTTCTGTTCTTTACATATTCAAAATAAAAATCAATCAATCAATCAAACTTGATTGGCTATTTCATTGTACGCTTCTGTTTCTGTCAATGTGAAATAAGCTACAGGAAAGCTTCTCAGGCCAGTATTAATGTTGACTGTTAGTTGTGATCTCAAGTATAAAGGTTTTGTAGTGAATGCACTAAACCATGCAAAACAACTGGTATGGCCCTTTAACATATCTGGACTGACTAGCTGACATGATGACTTCTGGATGTAGGTGATGGCATTAAAACCTGGAGGCGGCACCATCACTGTCAAATCTTCCCAAAGCAGAAAAGTGCTGATGCAAGAATCCAACAGGGAGCTGCTCCATAAAATATGAGAAACAAATTGAGAGCAATAAACACTGGCTCTGGAGAAACCCGAGGAGGAGATTTACTGCCCTTTTATCCTCCTTTGTGCTGCTAAGACGGAGGATGGTGGAGTCGATGAAGCCCATCCCACAGAGGCAAAGATCTTCTAAAAGCAGTGCTATTAGCCCGATTGATGCTGCTCGGTTGAATTAGAAAAACAACACAAAAAGCCTCCTCAAGTCTAAAAGAACTGTAATGAGCCTGTGTAGAGGGAGACAAGCCCAATTTTTCTGTAAAAGCTTGCAGATAAGAGTGTGAGCACCAGCATGATTTAGTTGTTAGGAAGAGTTAGATAAGTTGTCTTCCAGTGATCACACTTACAATTTCTGCAGCTGTTAGAGAATAAATTACCATCCATTAGCTACTGTACTAGGTTCAGAGAAGATGCCTTGGGCTTTTTGAGAATGGATGCTAACTGCATTTAAACCAAATGCGTACTTGCTGCAGTCTAATGTTCCTCTTGCTGGACAATAATTTGCCTCGAGGAAACTGGAGAATGTTATTAACAGCCAGCTGTCAGGAAGTCTAAGGCTGGGAAATGATGCTGCTAATACACTGACTTGTATTTGTGTCCTCAGTAAACCAGAGGCAAACAGCCATAAAGGCTCCAAACATAAAGCCATGTTTTTTTGTTGGTTTTTTAATACAAGAAATACTGCATGTACTGCATTAGTATTGCAGTATTCTATATGTTTTCATACTGTAGCAAAAAAACAAACAGGCAGCTGAGTTAGAGAACATGTCTGTGCATGTCATTCCAATCACCTGTCAACTCCATGGGAGAGCATACCCTGATTAATAAATTCAAAATGTAACATATGTCTATGTTTATGTTTGGAGCTGTGTGAAGGGAAGGCTGCTCATTAAAAATTCATGTTATGTTCAATATAGATCCTGTTTCATCTAGGGTACAAGCAATGTCATGAGCCTCATTATTACATGAAAAATAAACAGTAAAACAGCCAAATTAAAACAGCTACATTGCAATGTTTTGCAATTCGAATTCATTAAAACATGTGTATGCCAGTCTGCCAGATGACTGTGTTGTGGCATCTCTTTTGTCATTCACGCACTAATGGGCATACACTCACCTTTCTTACATAATAGGGCTGCTGCACATCAAGCACGATGTGAATGAGAGGCCGACTACCTCAATATAACCCATTCATAAAGAGCAGAATGGAGGACGGTGTGTTACTCATATTGCGCCCTTGTGAAGGTGGACGTAAGCCAAACATGTCTAAATATGGACACAAACAATAATGCTTCAAATTAACCAAACAAAAAGATGTTTCAACGAGAACTTCATCACACCAAAAAAGCAGTGTTTACTTACATCATGAAAATGAGAGATGCCTTGATTTTGGTTGTGGTCAAGCTGTTTCCTCAAGTGTTCGTGCTTTGCAGACTGAAGACACATGGTGATCATCTCTGTACAGGCCAGCATCTTGCAGCTGTCGATGCGATTTCTTTTTTAAATGAAAGATTGTTGTCTTGTCTATTGTGTTTTTGGAGAGGGCTTGTCCTTGTCAAAGGTGGATGGTGGGAGGATAACGTTGGTCCTGCGTTGCAGTCGGATGAGACAGACCAGCCTGGTGCCCACTGCCTGCTGCATGTACGTCGACAGCAGCAGAGCAAACTCCGCCTCTACACGGACAGCAGCAGCGATTCATAACATGCACCATCTGCTGGTGGGAGCAGACACACACTGTCACATATACTGTTAATTACCGTTAATTACAGGCAGGCAGTTTAACAGAGAACAGCTGAACAAAGAAGCTCGAGCTGCCAGGCAGTATGTATTTGAAGACTTGCGCTGTAATATGTGTCACATGTATGGGCTATTCATATTTTTGATAAATGCTAAATGAGAAGCGTTACTATAGCCTATCACTTTGATATTTGTAGAACATCACGAATATTAGTTTACAGTGACGTTATTTTGTCTTGTAGTATTTAAATTATTTTAAAAGAGATAATATTATTATTAAATAGCCTATTATTATTATTATTATTATTATTATTATTATTATTATTATTATTATTATTATTATTATTATTATTATTATAGCTACATGTAAGCCACAAACACACACACACACACACACACACACACACACCCAAAGCTGAGACCCATATGACCCCTCTGAGGGGGTGGGAGCAGAGCTGATTGCTTTTCAACATCTGACTAATAACTGTTGACACTTTCTGACCTTCTGTCTATTCGCTGTTCTGAAGTTCGTCCTCAGTGCAGGTCAACAGGTGAGCTTCTTAACTTCTTATCTGTTTCATTATTATTATTATTATTATTATTAGTAGTAGTAGTAGTAGTAGTAGTAGTAGTAGTAGTAGTAGTAGTATTGTTGTTGTTGTTTTTGTTGTTGTTATCAACACTATACTATTATTAGTTAGATTTGTAGTAGTAGTAATAGTAATAGTAGTAGTAAAATTAGTGGTGGTGGTAATCACACTATTAGTTTCATGAATATTATTGTTATATACACTGGCATATTCAATATTTATTGATATAGTGCAGGCCACCATTGCAAATAAGAATTTGGTCTTAATAAATGTTTTTAAAAATATTGTTACATGCTATACATAAATATAGCATACATTTTTATATTCACTTGTGCTTTATTCATCCATCCATGTAGTGGAGAACACACGCCACAAATGAATACGAAGTGATGGACACATAGTGTTTCCATAAATGACTTGACAGTCAATGAGAAGAAACAAGAGATGTGGATAGTACAGCCTATAGCTAACTATAGTATATGAGGCTTTTTTGCATGTGATAATAGTTACATGTTTTCAATTCAATTCAATTACATTTTTTAACAACAACAACCAAAAAAAATTCTAAGATAAAACATGTGACTACTTGTGGTGTTTAAAAGACTCCAGTCTTTGACAGACCAACATAAAGATAACATCTAACCACATGAGAAAGCCACAGATTCTTAGAATTGCCTTATCTGCTGACCACAGGAGATTGTGAAGGAGGGGATACAGTTGGCCGGCCTTTGTTTGTAAACTAAACTACGCATCTGCAAATTAAAACCTTGATTAATTAATGATATTTTTTGTCATCATTTGGTTGATTATTTACATGCAACATTCATTTCGTCCTCTGAGTCTGAGGAACATTTTACAGCAGGGGAATACAAGTTTTTAATCAAAAGAATTAGATGCACCCCTGTTGTGTTTAATTGAGGATTATTTGATAGGTAACCAGCCTCAGCTGATGACGTCTGTCAGGGCAGCACTCGAGCGCCTGCAGAGTTAAGATAAACAGCAGTAACCTGCCGCACCCTGGAGGAGGCACCGACTGCTCTCTGTAGCTAAACTGAACCACTACTGAATATATATATATATATATATACATATATATATATATATATATATATATATATATATATATATATATATATATATTCAGTTATCCTTATTTTACAGTTGGATGAGATTTGAGTTTTGAGCAAAAATTTCGTCAGGCAAAAGTAAATACATAACCCTCTTTTACACATCCCGACTGCAATGAAATCCATACCCTTTACAAATATAACCCATATGCCTTGGAGTTTTTGTAGAATGAAATTAATTTCATATCTTTCATCCTAACTCAGAGTAAGAACAGCTGCACTGCAATGGCTGCCTTCCTTCATCACTGCCCCTTCCTAAAGTCTGTGCCTAAGGCAGCTTTGAGGAGAACTGGAGCCACCTTGCTGTCTCTGGCCGATCAATGCCCCATCATCATTCGCCAGATCAGTGTGAGCGGCATAGCCTCTCTGGAGACCCAGGTGGGCGTCTCACCCATCAAACCCAAGAGTCACCAACTTCCCACAGTTGACCAAAGGAGGCTGTTTGCTCTGAGAGCTACTCAGGTGGCTGTGTCTGTATCGAAGGGCTGCCCCTTTGTCACCTCTGAGATTGGGATTGTCCGAGCCAGCCATGAAGTACAGGAGGACGTCCAAGATGGTAGGAAGAATTAAACAGCTGGAATGAGGCTGAAGTGAACACAAGACAAAATAGTAACATCTCACACTGACACTTCTGTTCCACAGGTTTGATGACTTCTCTATTGAAGGGTTTAAAGGATGCAATCCTCCCAACGCCAGCTCAAACCAACACTGTCACCCACCTCCTCAAAGACAACATGGGTGTGTTTTACAGTTCAAATGAACTGAAAGCCTCTAATATTATAATATGATGCAGTCTAGTGAAACGTGTTTCTTTATTTGCCTAATTAGATTAGCTGTTTGTTGAATGCTGTCACTGAATTAAAGTCAAATCTGCAGTTGGCCCCAGCTACGACTATGACCACTTCTTTACTGAGAAGATCTCTGAGAAAAAGAAGGACCACACATACAGAGTCTTCAAGACCGTGAACAGGAGTGCTGAGGTCTTCCCGTTTGCTGAGGATTACTCCATCTCTGGACGGGAGGGCTCCCAGGTGTCCGTCTGGTGCAGCAACGACTATCTGGGAATGAGTCGACACCCACAGGTGCTCAGTGCGATCAGGTAGAAGGAAATGGGGGGAAAAAAGCAAATGGCATAGTTTTACATAGTCTTTCATGTGTCTGACTGCATTTTCCTTTCAAAGCTGTGTTAATAGTGTATTTTTTACATTGTGGAGACAAAGTCCTTTTGATGGGTAGGCCTAATAAGTATTTTTTTCAAGATGAGCTGTGTTAGGACCTGCCTGTCACAGATTTCTTATAACCTTCATTTTCTTATTTTGAGACTTGAATGTTTTAGCTGTCGGCTCTCTAATCAACTCAACGAGGCAAAGGTCAAGTTAATCAGGTTTTATGGTGAAGTCAAGTCCAAGTCCAGTCACAAGTCTTACTATAAGTCTGACTTGATTCTAACCTTTTTTGATGTTTGAGACTGAAATAAAAGAAAGAGATGGTACCCCCTTTCATGGCATGTAATGATTTATCCTTTTGTTCTGGATGATCGCAGAGATGCTGTGGAAAAGCACGGCGCAGGAGCAGGCGGGACCAGGAACATCTCAGGCACCAGTAACTTCCATGTGTCACTGGAAAAGGAGCTGGCACAGCTGCACCAGAAAGACGCAGCTCTGGCCTTCTCCTCCTGCTTCGTGGCGAATGACTCCACCCTCTTCACTTTGGCTAAGATGCTGCCAGGTAAATACTGTCCACTGACCTATATTTCACATTACACATACTATGTCAGGGTTGATACTGTTTAGAAGGAAGTAATCTCCACTGGTTTCATGGTGTGTTCACTGTGGCGTACAGGGTGCGAGATCTACTCTGACGCAGGGAACCACGCATCGATGATTCAGGGCATCAGGAACAGCGGAGCCAAGCGCTTCATCTTCCGCCACAATGACAGTCGACACCTGGAGGAACTGCTGCAACGCTCTGACCCCAAGACACCCAAAATAGTAGCATTCGAGACTGTGCACTCAATGGATGGTTAGTACTATGAAATGTTATTTGCAATGATAGAGCAGATTATTTAGATTTAATTAATTTATTCAATTAATCAGATATATGGTGGAGGGTAAAGCTACTTAAACTTACTCTTTGAATGCACAGAGTTTAGATATCAATCAATTATATGTAAATCTTGATATTTATTCACTTTTTTTGTACAGTAGTTTTAAGAGAAAAAAATATATACAAATGTAGGTGGCTGTGAGGTTATGGAAATCTCTAGCTCACATTTAAGCCATACAATATCTATAGTTTGAATAATACCTTTTAAAGAGGAAAATACAATGAGCCACTTAAAATCTGAACTTTTGTTCTGATAAAGCGAGAAAAACACTTAAAACACTGGATTTTAAGTACCATTAATGAGAAGAAATCCCACTTGCAAATTTGCTCATTCTATATGTATATTATAAATCAAGAAAGAGAGAGCCATGTTTTGAATACATATATTTTTATAATCTTCAATTATTCTTATATCAAGTAGTTTCCCCCCTCAGCTCTATTTCTCCGTGTGATATTACACGGCTGACAGCTCCATAAAGCACAAACTGAAGTAGAGTGAAAGCATGACTGGGACTGTTTCTGGATTTTTATATTTTTTAAACACAAAGAGGTTGTGTTAATATAAACATTTTATGATTTGTAGATGTAGGAGAGATTATCTCATTTCATATTTACAAATAGTGTAAATAACTCTCCACATATAAGCATATACTGTACATCTAGATCTTATACAGTGAGGACATTTGCAGGATGAATTCACTGCTGGTCACCTTCTGATAATAACATCTTATTCTCTGGGGCTTCCAGGTGCCATATGCCCTCTGGAAGAACTATGCGATGTCGCTCATCGTTATGGAGCTCTGACGTTTGTTGATGAAGTTCACGCTGTGGGCCTGTACGGAGCCCATGGAGCTGGAGTGGGAGAGAGGGACAACATTATGCACAAGATTGACATTGTTTCTGGGACTTTAGGTGAGTATCTTTTGAAAAGCTAAACTTCTTGTCCTTTGAACATTTCACAAGTATCTCTATTTTGTTATGAAAGGTATGATGAAATATACTATTACACTAAAAGGGCAAGGCAAACAGCTTCAAACTGTCTTAGATTGATTGCCTCTTTTCTTGGCCAAACTCCTATTTACAGCCCTTTGCACTAACTGACACTGTCATATTGCCAACACGGTCATAGCTCTCAACAAGCATGAGACCGCTGCTAATGTTGGTTAAATGATGGCAGGATGAAGCGGAGGTTTTATCAGCGGGGTGCCGGCTCTACTCCCTCTCTGGTCGCACTGATAAAACCATCATCAGGGAGTCGGTGCAGTGTGTAGCTTTATGACAACTGTAGGCTTTTAGGTAGAAATCCCTGTCAAGCACATATTAAGTGTAAACTAATCCTGCATTACAATGCATGACTTGACAAGGCCTAGTTGCAAGTGTTCACTTGGCAATAAATAAAGAAACAAGCTCAAACTGAAATGAATGGTGTGACATCAACCCACAAATCTCACAGTACGGTTTGATACATTATGATGATGTCATAATTTGACGCAGAAGCAACAATCATATCAACTTATCATATCATTTCACTCTATAAAAGTATATTTGGGACTTTAAAATATAACAGTGAGAGTTTAGTCTCACTATCAACAGAATATGTTGATAGAATGTGTCTTTATTAATGCGTACCATCGGATTCTTCTTTCAATCTATTAGCATTCAGAATTACAGTAGTATGATTAATAAATCTACATATGTATTAAAAGCATAGACATATAAGAAATGGACAAAGTGACGCCGTTGTTTTTGACGGAGACGAGTGAAGTCTATTAGAAGCACTTTTCCGGCGATAGCTGAGCATTACTGCGCAGCTGCAAACTGCGCTTGCTGACGTAGATGTGACGTTAGCAACGTGTCTGAACGTTGTAAGTCTTCTGGTAGCTGTGCCAAGAGAAATCTCAATCATTCCGAATCTTGCAGAGACGGAGAGCGTAGGTATATGTAAGGAGATAACATAGGCACAGGCTAATTATTGCTAACTAAAATGCTAGTTAATATTAGAAAATGAATGGCAGTCAATGGAATGCTAACGGGGAGTGATGGTTTTGGTAGCATAAAATGTCGCCATGCTCTGTGGAGAGAAGCTTGCCCCCTTGATTAAAAGTAACAATATACAAAATGGCCGTTTTCCAGCTGTTGTTATTGTATAGGTTACATACCTGTATTATTATTATTATTATTATTATTATAACAATTATTATTATAACAGCTATATATACTGTTGGGTAGTTTTATCTGTAACAATGCATATCTCATAATCTCACAAAATATTAACATATTAATATATACGGTAACTTTAGCTGTCAAAAAAATATATGGAATAAAATATGCCGCCTCTGAAATGTGATAGTGTAGAAAACGTGTGCTGATTATTTTATGTCTCCTCACCTCACGTGCCCTTTGTCATCTGTTGCTGTTCCAGGCAAAGCCTTTGGATGTTTTGGAGGCTACATCGCCAGCAGCGCCGCCCTGGTGGACACAGTGCGCTCCTTCGCAGCCGGCTTCATCTTCACCACCGCCCTGCCCCCCATGGTCCTGGCTGGAGCCCTGGAGTCTGTCCGGGTCCTGAAGAGCCCCGAGGGGCAGGTGCTCCGCAGAGCCCACCAGAGGAATGTCAAACACATGAGGCAGCTGCTCATGGATAAGGGCCTACCTGTGGTCAACTGTCCTAGTCACATCATCCCCATACGGGTATGAAGGTTTGGCAGTGCTACTGCCTCCTCTACCATATTTCTCACTTCACCAACTCCTCATCTGACTATTCTAGTTGTTAGTAGTTCTAGTTAGAGTATCTTTAAGGTCAGAGAAATATTAGCAATGCAATTTATCTCATAATTGTCACAGAGAATAATCTTATAGGAACTGTTACATCATTAGGGAGCAAGTCTGGCACTTGTAACAAAAAATGTCTGTATCAACCCTTAAGATTAATATTATGATGTATAAGAAACCTATTGTAACATGCCATTTTGTAGATGCAAGATGCAGCCTTTTTATGAGCATCACTGTATAGTTTGCAAAATAGCTTCGGGAAGGAACTTGTTTTTGGTGGAACTTGTGTATGTTCAAAGGTTGTTTTAGTCATGCAACAGAAAACTCAGATTGGACAGATAGTCTAGCTTGCTGTCTGGATTTACAATGCAGAGATCTGAGCAGCAGTTAACCATAGTCCTCATAAATCGACCAGAGTTTAAAATTACAACACAAAGAAAGCGGAAGTAAAAGATGGACATCCAGCGGAATTTCCGGCACAACAAGAGCAATCCCAGAAGTGGAACGTGTGGATATAGACTAACTCCTCTATAACTCAACAAGTACAGCACAGAACATATGGAGTCTGGAGTGTGCCACCAGAATAATTAGACTTTTTCAGTGTTTAATTATAATCCAATTTATATTCTTTAAAAAGCAATTATAAGCCATTAAGTAAATTAATTTGCATTTGAATTATGCAAACTTAAATCTTTTTGTGATACCATTTAATTTGTGATTCCTGTTTAAAATTCTGTTATTGTGACTTTATCATGTTTTAAGGCATTATTTAAATGCTAATTGAAAGAATCAATTTGCAATAACTTTTAAAGAATGCATCATATGATTTTAAAGTAACACATAAAAATGATATGATAATTCCAGTGGCATACTTTAGACTCCATTGACAAAAGCAACCATAGTAATGGCTTAGATTCCTACACGTATGACATGATTGTGCTGAATGAAAGCATTCACTAAACAGTTTGCATCACCTTTCATCACCCATTTTCTAGGTGGGCAACGCTGAGCTCAACACCAAGGTGTGTGACACCCTGCTGGAGAGACACAACATCTACGTCCAGGCCATCAATTACCCCACGGTGCCTCGTGGTGAGGAGCTGCTACGCCTGGCTCCATCTCCTCATCACAACCCCGCCATGATGGACTACTTTGTGGGTGAGTGCGGGGATTCTTACCGAAATTAGGTCAGAATTGTTCTAGTAAACATTTAAATAGGTTAAAGGTATAATGGAGGATTTTCCCGAATTTTAGAAAAGAACCGCCCTCTCCACTTTTTGAAAAAATGCACATGCACAACACTACCTGCTCCCGAGAGGGAACGCCTATTAAACGTGTGCACGAGAGAGCATGCACACGCCTAGTTCTCCTCGTGCACACTCTGTTTACATGTTTCCAAAAGAAGATTTGCACTTTTTCCACTATGTCAGACTCGCCACCGGTAAGTGAAAATCTATTTACGACAAGCATCTCTATAGCTAACTTTAGCATGCTACAGGCCAACCAACAAGCTATCGTCTAGCATCTAAGTTGTTGTTGCTTTTTTATTGCTGGTGCGTTTAGAGCTTTCAAGAAGAGAGTCTTGTGGAATCTGATATTGACTACGAGCCAAGATCCAGGAAGGGGGGGGGGTTGGGGGGGTGGGGGTGCGAAGACTGGATGGCTTGGTTCCTGTGGCGCTAGGCCCGAGTAAATAATTAGGTCATTTGAGAAGTCGATTTTAAAATTTGTGCACATTAATATGTTTGTTTTCCCCCCAGGAATGGCCAGTACAAGTGATTTAGTTTTTTCCTCAGTGAGTCCCTTTGCTTTGTAAGCATGTATGAGTCTCTTGGCACCCACCTGTCACCACATACTGCAATGCAGTAAAATTACAATATTCTGTAGAGACCATTACATTGTTGCCTCTTAGTAGCAAAACTAACACCATAACTTTAGTGCTAAAATGAGCAGAGATTACATTTTGAAACAGAGAAGTTAAAGAGAAATAAATATTTGCCTTTAACTGTTAAAGGTATAGTGGAGGATTTTCTTTTTCCGGGTGGATCATCAAGACTATTGGTCCTCCTAGTTGTCAATCATTCTGGGATATGTTTACGTAAGGCTCGTACTTGCCGTGACAGGTCAGCGAGCAGACGGCCACGGCCTCCGACCATAAACAGTATATAAAAGCCTCTAACCGCTGTCTACCCGCTTTCAGCGATAGCTTGTTTGTTGGCCTGTAGCATGCTAAAGTTAGTTATAGAGATGCTTGTCGTAAATAGATTTCCACTTACCGGTGGCGAGTCTGACATTGTGGAAAAAGTGCAAATCTTCTTTTGGAAAGTAGGCTTGTAGAGCCATGCCAACAGCAACTTGTAAACAGAGCGTGCACGAGGAGAACTAGGCTCGTGCATGCTCTCTCATGCAGCAGGTAGGGTGTAGCGCATGTGCATTTTTTCAAAAAGTGGAGAGGGCGGTTCTTTTCTAAAATTCGGGAAAATCCTCCATTATACCTTTAAGTCTTATGAGTGTCTGTGTTTTATCCACAGAGAAACTGGTGGAGGTGTGGCAGGAGGCAGGGCTCCAGGTCAGCAGCCCAGCCACAGCTTCCTGCACCTTCTGTGACCGCCCGCTGCATTTTGACCTCATGAGTGAATGGGAGAGATCCTACTTCGGCAACATGGAACCACAATACATTACTGTGTTGGCATAATACCAAAGTACATGTAGCTTCTCAACACAAGTTACACATACAGTAAATGGATAAATGTAATTCTAAATTCAACATATTTTTAAATTATAAAGTCCTTCTTCAATTGCACTGAGAAGAGTACTGATTTTAGCTTTAACGTGAGTGGTATGAACTAAATTCCAATATTTATTTCTGTTTTCATTTATTTATTCTTATTAAATTATGTTTGCTGTCATGGATATGATTAAAAAAAGTGTGCCTTCTCCATTTCAACAGCATAAAACCTGCACGTTGGGCACTTTCTTAAATCTATTATCTAGGTGTGATGGTTTGCATTAAAATATATTTAATTTCATGTTGCATGATTTCCTTATACCATATAATGATCATGACCATCATGTTTTGTTTCTGTTACAATAATTCAATTACTGATGTGTCATAAAATGTATGAAGTGCTGAGGTTAAATCATTCATAAAATACGGGATAATAAAACATTCAATACATGTATGGTGTTGAAAATATCTACCATTCACATACTCCTTTCAAATTCAATATACTACTTTGCTGTAATTATAAAGATATAAAATACTATAACAAACACTGTTGTTAATCCTACAAATTGAAATTGATATTGGAAGACATAATATGAACCGAAGCACCGTGTCCTCAAACCATTAGAACCATCAAACATGCTATAAAATTGTGGAAGATTTCTCATCAGTTAGATTGTTTTCTCCACAGTATGACATCTTAAGGTACAGGCACTGATACAGCTGCATTATGTGAGCTCAGCTGGAGCTCCTGTGCGATTCTGACTATCAACACTAGTTGACATTGCAGGGGCTGGCTACTTCCCGTTTGACCTTTGCCCTCAGTCTGCGGAGCTCTGTGTTGTCACTGTCCACAACAAGACCACATTCAATCATTGTCCAGGCTTTACTGAGCTGCTGCTCCCCATAGTGCTGCAGCGCTCCCCGCAGGAAGCACTCAGCCAGACGTAGCCTCCCCAGACCAGCCTCCACACACTGGATGGCTTGGTTCCTGTGGAGCTCCAAGGCCCGAGTAAAGTCCTCTAGAGCAGCTCCTTCTCTGGAACAGAGCACCAGGCTGCGGCCTCGCCGACACAGGTCTTCCGCCCACACTTGGGGCTCATCTGAGCAGCTGGAGTCAGATCCATTGTGTTTCTGGATAACTCTGTCCAGGTCAGCTATGGCCCGCTCGTGTAGGCCCAGGTGAGCGAGGCACGCAGCCCGCTGGCGAAAATACTGGAGTCTGTAATTGCCCCCTGCTTGTACTGCCACAGTCAGGAGTGTGAGGGCCTGATCCCACTGGCCACCTGATGATACACTGCTGGCCTCCTGCGCTGCTGCCTGTTACAATATAGATGCCGAGCAATAATATGTAAAATATTCATAAATACATACAATACTTTAGCCTAATTAAGGTAATACGCTGTTGCTCTGTCTTAAGTAAGTATTTAAAAAATGTTTGTTAATGTTCTCCATCATCTTACAAATACATTACGCATACTTTTCCATCAATTCTGACCTTACTGTCCATCTCAAGCATATGAAATATGTATAGTTTTTATTGTTTGATATATTTTAGTCAGCACTGTTACACCATGAAAGTGAAGTATATAATAATGATATATTGCCCTCTATGTATAGCCAGCACAAACAACTCTGGCAATGCCGCTCTTTCTAAACTGAATCGAGGATTCCTGCACGTAGACTTACCTGTGCTATGCATTTGCGCTGACTGACTGGGATAAGGGCCAGCAAGAAACCCAGACTGGAAACATCTTTCTCAGTCAGTTTGCTGAGCCTGCGAGCTGCGCTGCGGTAGTGCTGCTTCCAGGCCTCCAGCACACCCACCCTGGCCTGGGCCACTGCATCTCTCGGCTCCTGGCCAAACACCTGGCACAGATGAGCGCCTGCTGCCTTAACTTCACCTGGAGTAGATGGATAACAGCAGGACTAAGGATTACTGTAAACCAGGAGCACCAGTTCAGTGGTTCTCTTTATCAAAGTGGAAACACCACACAGCCTAAACCAAATTCTTCTAACTAGACAATTTCCAGTGACATCAAGGATCCCACTGAGAATTTCAGCAGCAAAGTTTGGCAAAGTTCACACCTAACCTTTGGCTAAGAGTATGTCCACATAGAGGAGATGCCATCTGGGGTCTCTGCAGTCTGTCCTCATCAGAGCTCCACCAATTGTAAAAGCCTCTCTGAGCTGCTCTTCATGGCAGGGGACAGCATTAGCGAGCAGGATGTCCGACAGATTGGTCCGACAGAGCTGATGCAGCCAATCACAGACGAGCTTCCGTGCCTTGTCCTTGAGTGATAGGATGTCTTTGGTGACTATGTCGGTGTTTATCTGAAGTGCTGCCAGTATATCACGAGTGCATTCCTAAGGGGAAGAGGCAGTTTGAATATTATATTTAAATTGAACATACATACCGCAGACACTTAAAAATACGTCTGTCTTATCAGCCAAAATTTAAATGTTTGTGAAAAACATCACATCCCCTGAGATTATGTAGATCATATTTGCCCAAATTATTTCTATTGTTAGGTGTGTTGACTGTCTCTGCCAACATGAAATGTTACATCTTTTTTTCCTGCCCACACTGGTAAACATAAGCATGATACTGGCAGTTTACAGAGGGCATTATATATTGTGTCTCCTGAAACTCTAGTTTTTTCAAACAGTTACCTTTCCAGTTACCAGTTTCAGCCACTAATGTGTAAAGCTGCATAGTGTGGCTTGAAGTCTAGAGAAGGCCATAAAAAAAGGAATAAACTGTTTTAAGTACTGTACAAGCTCTGGCCTACAGCATGTTTTGACTGTGTTTCACCTCAAAAATACCTTTTGTTGGTTCAGCATGAGATAGGTGAAGCCTCTTCCACAGAGGGCCTGAACATGTTTTGGGTGCTCCTTCAGTATGGCACTGAAATCAAAGATGGCTGTCTTTCGTTGGCCCAGCAGGGCATAACACCTCGCTCTCTCCAGTAAAGACTCTGCTGCCACGCCACCTTGAAAAATACAATAATTTGATTAGTTTCACAATATTCACAGCATTATCATTTTCAATCGCATTTATACCTAAAGAAGCACTGATCCAAACACACAGACTATGTATGATATGTGTTAAAATTGCTTCTGCTCAGGTTGGCTGTCTCATAGTTAAATAATACAGAGCTAATCTGCCTGCTTTGTGTTCAGGGTTTTGAAAGTTATGTACCTCTGTTGAAGCCAAACACAGAAACAAAGCCTCAGTTTTGTGCCAACCCTTCTCTTTATCCCTCAAATCCTATCTAGATTAAAGTATTACCCACTATTTATTAAGTCAACAATCAGAATCAGACCAATAACAAACATCAATATCTCATCAATCAGATTATATTCACCAGAGGCCATGATGGCAATGGAGAGATATGCCACAGCCTCCCTGACGGCGCTCTCCTCTCGCGTGCCCTCCAGGATGCGTTTAGCAGCAGAGTGGCAGTGCGCCTGCAGAAGAGCCCGGTCCTTCTGTTGTGCTACCGCCAACAGGGGGCGCAAGCAGCTCGTATCGCCACACTGAATGAGCTTTTTAAGCAGCTGCAGAGAAAACAGATATGAAATCTTTATCTCTTTCACTGTAAAATTAAGAAATAAATGTATTAAGCTACCTGACTTGACACACCACTGTGTTGTGACTTTATTACAAAAAACTTATGAACATAAAAAAAATGGTATTCAGTTTAGTTAATCACTTGGGATCGGCTGAGACTACACTGAAATTGAAAATATTATTTGGCAAACGTTCAGTAACCACATTTCTTTTTATTATGTAGTTATAATGTGTCGCAACATTTCTTAGCTGTTTAAAAACTAGAAGCATGACCTTAGCTTAGAGCAGACCAGGCCTCTCCAGTTTACCTTACACTCCCAAACTAAAATGTCATTTTCATCCTGGAGAAAAGTGCTTGATATTTAAATAAAAGGAATTCACAATCACAGCTCTATGGGCTATCTGTGACTAACAGTACATAGACTGGAGTCAGTGTTGACTAAAAGACATTCAGAATTCAAATACATTAATTAAATTAATTAATAAAAAAGAGTAAGACTAAATCAACTGATTAGTAGTTTTAATGCTGAACATGCTGGTGATTGTGCTGGGCAGCACTGTGGTTTATTATGGTGCAGCTCTGCTGTAGTATATTATTTGTGAAGGCTACATCAACTCATATACACATTAAGAAAGGGCGTGTAAATGATAAAACTGTTGAAAACAAAAAAATAATAATGAAATTGTTCCTCTTAGGCAAGAATGCACTCTGGATCCCGCTTGAAAAAACATGTTGGTGCCTCTGCACCTCACTTTTGGGACCCACTGCCCGAAACCCACATACCTGATTTGTGTCATAAAGAAAGCCTCTGTGCAGCTGTAGCAGGGCGAGGCGAGCCAGGATGGGTGCCCGAGGACTGCTGGGCCCAATGGAAAGTAGCAGGCGGTAGGCCTCCTCCACTCGGCCAAGCTGGTACAAGGCATCCGCTGCCAGAATGTGAGACCCATCATCACCGGGCTGGAGCTCCATCAGCAGCACAGCCAGAGACTGGACACCAGCTGGAGTCCTAATGCACGGGGCAGGAAAAAGTGCAACACCAAGGAAATGCTTTTCAATGAGAAAACATGAACGAGAACAGAGATAATAAATTGAAATGTGTAGTGTCATTGAGATAAACTTTAACCACAGAATTAAATACATTTTCCAAAAATGTGCATAGCTAACTTCTGATTTTGGAAAAGTGACACACCCTAAGCCTTTTTCACAGCAGACATTTTTACTTGTCATAGAAGGAAAAGCACAGGTGTTACTAATAACATCAACGATGGCTCTGTTCTAAATGTCCCAGTAATCCATGACGGTGTGACAGTGAACCAGCATGCACAATACCAGATCCCTGAAACTGAAGCAGCTAAATGGAATTCAGCCACGATTCATTTTTATTATTTACACTTGTGCTTTTCCTACTGTGACATGTCAAACTGTTGTAGTGTCACACTGTCTTCCAAAAAACGGCCTATTTAGTAAACTGTTTGTGAGACAAACATCATACCCTGATCTGTGTTTGTTTCTTTTTGAAGGGGCCTGGGGCTGATCCCCCTGCTGGGGCTGTTGGGAGTCTTCACTTGGACTGGACTTGGATTCGTGCTCCCCTGTCCCCTCCAGCATGACTCGTCCCTGCTCTAGTAAAACAGTAAACAGCAGCCCCCTATAGTTCCATGGCACCAAGCAGCGAACAGTCAGTGCTGTTTCCTGAGGGTGCAGCCCGCTAGCTGTCACATAGTCTAGAGCTGTGAGGTAGTGTAAGCCGGCCATCATGCGCAGGAGGCCCCTGCCACAGAGTGCACGCACACAGCTGGATGGGTGGGGGGCGTTGTGTTCAATCACAGCCTGGAAGTCTTCTAACGCCCCCTTGTGGTCATCTGAGAGAAGTCGTGCATATCCACAAAGAACCTGCACTGTGTTTTGATAGCTCTGCTGACCTTGGGCAGCAGCTAGCTGGCTACAGATGGAGAGAGCCGCTTTGTGTTCCCCTCTGAGGAGCAGACAGTCAGCCAGTCGTACCCGCAGCTCTCTGCCTCCCCCATCAGGCTCTAAATGGCACAGAGTCCGTAACTGAGTGATCACAGGGTCCAGGAGCTCAACTCCTTCAGAGGACCGCAGGTCTGGACGGACGGTGACCTGTTCTCTGTAACCAGACAGGCCTCTCTCTGCCTGCTGACGGAGATGGTTGCGAGTAGCCACCCCAGTACCATGATCTGTGAATAGATTTTGAAAATAAATTCGGGCAGTGGCAGGGTGAAACTCAAATGCTTCACCCAGATCCCTGCATGCCTCCGCAGTCCGTCCACCTGCAGACAACCAGGCAGCTGCTCGACTGGTTAAGAGTCTAGCTCTCCTCTCAGGAGGGTCTTGGCATGATTTGTCTGGGCTACACTTTGATGTTTTCTGGCAATAACCATGATGCAAGAGAGCAGAGTACACCTCTGCACTGTCCATAAACCTGCCTGTCAAAAATAGATATGCTGCTTGAAGTTCATGAACTTCTCTATTGCCAGGTGAGATAGCCAACAAAAACTCAATAATTGTAGAAGAAGAAGAAGCCTCTACATCTAGCTTATCATTTTCCTTTGTTGTCGCTGCACACTCGCTGTCAAATATCAGAGAGGGATGTATGTGCAGTATTTGGTCTGTAAAGGCCATCACTATTTTGGTTAGGTGCTGAGCTTGTCTGCTTGTCACCAGTGTGACGGTTTCAGATTTGTTACTCTGGTAAGCTTTGAGGTAAAGCTTCAGGCCCTTGATACGGTGAGTCTCTGAGAGCAAGCAGGCCAGGGCACGAGTTATCTCCAACACCATGCGAGTCACATCTTGTGGATGAGGGTTTTGCATCCCTTCAAGCAGAGCAGTGCAGCGAGCAAAAATCTCCTCGCAGCCATGCACCCCACTCTGAAGGAGTGACTCCATCTTAAAAATGGTGGCTGACAGATTGTTAGGGCAGAGTGTGGACAGAAACACAGCTACAAGACCTTTGTTAAACCCCTGAGCAGGGTGGTTCTCCCCATGACTGTCAAGCCATCCTTCTAGAGTAGAGATCACCCCACCCATGCCTGACTTCAAGTTCCGCATGTGGGACACGGTGGAGGCAGCGTGAGTCCTGAAGGCAGACATGTAGAGAGAGGTAGCCCTCCCCAACTCCCCAGCCTCAAGGAGCTTGTCTCCATCCTTACATAGCTCTGAAACATTAACTCCAGGTCGAACCAGAGCGGACATGATCAGGCAGCAGTCCCTCTCCATTCGTTTTTCTCTCTTCACCTATTCACAGTGATGACAACATTGACGGTTAAAAAAACATGAAATGAGGACTTTAAGTTATTTTTCCACTTTCACATGATTGTTACATAGCAGCATTATAAATACTCAGTATAGTGTATTGAAACACATTAGCTGAAATTGTTACAACATTGTTACATTTAAAACTTCACAATTTATGCTTAAAAAGAAAATAATTTACCATTGTTTGCAATGTTTAATGAAAGAGACGGGGGATATCATCTAAGAGGACAATGTATGTTCAAACAACCTTTTGTGCGAACTGCTGTTAAAAGCATGTGTGTTTCAGTTTATGGGGTGACCTTATGGAATGGCCTGAACAATGACATCAGAGCCATAATATCATTCAGTTCAAAAATAGATTAAATAAATCATGATTTGACCAATGCAGAAAAGAATAGACCGAAACATCGGAATAGAATTGTAATGTCAAAGGTATTGTTGTATATTGTTGTATTGTTGTAAGTTATTGTAAGACCTGAAAGATTGTATGCTGTATTTGCATATCTATTTGTTTTGTAATAATATGATATTGTGAAGCAGGGGCAGGACCAAATAATCTATTTGCTTACGCCTCCTCCTTCTTGAACTAATACTTTTCTATTATTTATTTTTTTGTTTTTGTTTTTGGTAAATTCTGATTGTTTGTGTTTTATTTTTGTGGTTATAATTGTTTTCTTTTCTTTTCTTTTGCAACATTGTTGATTGTTCGAGATAAATAATGACAATGAAATGAAATGAAACATATCAGAAGGATGTATTGCCACTTAAGCATCACACAAGGAATTTGCCTTGGTGACTGGTGCATAAACATATTAAGAGGAAATAAACACTAAAGCAAAGTACTGCAAAAGAAAAAAACATAAATATAGAATAGAAATATGACAATGAAAAAAAATAGGTAAGATATTTAGGGCCTAAAGCAAAAACATGTTGTGCACTAATATTACTTGGAAAAATACGTGATAAAAACTTTAAAAATTAATCAAATGAAATGCTTAATTTTAATGTGATGATTTTTAGCTGAACACGTATTAGGCCTAGCCCTCTTGTGAGGAGGGGGTTTCTTGCTTTCTCTGGCCCATGTTTGATCTTTTGGCCTTTTGTTCCCAACAGTAGGCCTAGCCTACCACCAAAACCTGAACAACCCCGAACTAAATTCGTGACCTTATGAATAAGGAAACAACTCACCTATAGTCTACGGTCGATGTCAGTTCATTTTCTGTAACTGAACGTCCCGAGGACAGAAAACCTGGACCCCATTTTTGTAATACAATAGCTCTCAGCTCAGAGTTGCCAGGGCAACACAGTATGTCCGCTGATACAACAAAAGCTGCAGCGAAGTTTTTTGCAAAAGTCTATAACAGGTGGAAAGACACAGAGATAGCAACAAGGTCTTAAAAAATCGACCGAAACTAGATTCACATCACTGTAAAATCCTCCTGGCTCTTTTCTGTTGTCGGAGTGGGACTGTCCTGATGCGCGAGCTGTTGTTCTTGTGCGCACGGGTCCCGTTTCCAATGGAAACCACTAATTAACATTACGCTCGTGCTGTTCATAGGAAGACCGCAACCGCAGACTGACGGATGTGTTGGAGACTGACCGAGACGCTTGTTGTTTCACGGCTTAAAAGTCGGCGATAAAATCTGTTCCTTTACGTTAACTGAGACAGAAGTAGCTTAGACGGTTAGTGCTTCTAGGATGATGAAAGCGAGAAACAGTTGTGAAAGTGAGGAAAAAGTAGTTTGTTCATTATTTTCCCCTCAGGTATTTTTACAAAGAGCGTAACATAGTCAAAATGTGCTAAATAAATGTCACTTTTCCTATCTACACAAATTGCCTGTAACGTTATATGCTCATTTCTATTAGGCTACAACAGGTGTGAATTTGTTGCAACACCTGTTTCAATGGCATGACCAATGCTTCAAAAAGAAATGGAAACGCGACATGTTCTCATGTCTTGTAGCATAATGGAGTGGCCCACATTATAGACGCCACAAATATGATAATAGCCTACGTTTTAATTAATAGTCAGCATGGAAAAGCAGGTGAAAAGTCTACCAAAATGCTGCATTCAAGTACAGTTGTAAAATGACTTCATTCCCACACCATAAAGCTACTTGAAGGCACATGTGTACTATGCAAAATAATAAAAAAATAAGTGAATGTGTGAACCTGCTGTCAGAATTCAGATGCTGTATGTCTGGATCCATCTCTGTATGTGCATCAATGCTTTTTGTCCGTTGAATATGGACAATGTAGGACAGCTGTTCTTTGTGCTTAAGCAGAATTTGCAATTCATGAGATTGGTCTAATCCATCTCAAGACCAGAAGGTCCTCCAGCACCCTGAATACATTTTCTTTCTTTTGGGTCCTGTGATCAAAACTGCACAACAGCTGTGTTTCAAACACTCAGCCAATACTCCCACCTTGTGGCCAGGAATTTTATTTATGACATACTGTGCGATGACACTTTGACTAAGGTTCTTACAGTACCATGTTAACACACATTTGCACCACAGGTTACTCCAGTGAGGATAACATTCCTAACCCTAAGATTTGTATAAAAATATGCAAAATGTAACAAAATGAAAAATAATAATTATAAAATATACACACATATGTCTCAAGGTCCAAAGCCACAAACCACATACCTAGATTCCTATTAAAACATTAAATAATAAACTCCATTTACTGGAAAGTCCAAATCTGTTACTGTCAGTAACTGAATTGACACACAAAAACTCTCAAAGTGAGATACCCCAACCCCACAACAAGAAACCATCAGTTTGGATGGAATATGTGTGGTGAGGAAAAACCCAGCCAACTGCACCTTGACACCATTTATTTGCAGGAAACTGAAAATCTGACATTCTGTGGGGATTTCAGTATTCCTTCCTCACGAGGGTGCGCTACAAGAGTGAGTGGCTGAGTTGTTACACCAGACTTTCATTCTCAAAAGAGATGAAGGTGATGTCAGACTCAGACATCATAGATGTACACTAACATGTTCACACAGTTTAAATACTCAAACTGAAAAAGAGTCTTTACTATGACTAGGGAAATGCTAAAAATAAGCACAGATTCTAGATGAATAACTAAAGTCATCTTCTTTAGAATTAAAACAAGGAAGTTTACATTTTCTTCCTTTTCACAACTTTCTGCTTGTGCACACAATCAAAGAGAAACATTTACATTTCACCATTCTGTTGTAAACCCACAGCCCTCAACACACGAGAAGCTGGAGGTTAAGTGGTGTGACAGTATAGCTAATAGAAGGGGATTTCTCTTAAAAACAATTCTTTTTTTTTAAATCTCCAGCTAGATTACTAGAGTTCTACCTGAGCATTATCCAGCAATGATGCCCTTCTTAAAAATGCAACTGTTGTTGTTGTTGCATGCATTTGAGGAAGCCACTTCTCCAGTTCTGCAGCCTTGTTACATTCTGCATTTTAAGTGTAAATTTGGAGGTAAAATCAACCCAAAGCTCAACCCGATAAAGACTCAAGAAAGGAGACATTATACTGTACACTTATCTGGAGGGCTATACCTCAATTGTAGTTGGGCCTATCAGGTCTCCACAGTGCTCTATAATGTAATTTAACTTTTAAGCTATAATATACATCTGCATTACTCATATGAGTCATTTGTGACGTGAATGCAGTTTTCTGCAAGTAACATCCCTTCCAGGAACTGGCCTCCATGGTTGAAGCACTGACGTCTCTCATTGTATGATAGTGTGGTGCGTGTGTCCCCAGGTGCCTCAGGTGTCCTGCATTGGCACATTGACGTCATGGTCTGTGTGACTTCTGCCGGCTGTGGAACCTTGCTTCAGTTCAGGCCTCCACTGCAGCTTTTCCATGCTTTCCTGCAGCAGCTGGGCACAGCCGGATAAATCCATGTAGTGCAAGGCCGAGAAGATGTCATTCAGGCTCGCAGAGGAGCGCTGGCTCCACAGCCTCAGCAGCTGGTACTGCCTCTCCACGGAGCCTAGACCCAAACCGGACTCCAGCTCCACTCGCTCCAGCTGCTGATCAGCCACCGAGAGCAGACGCAAGAACTCCTTCCACCTACGCAAGGGCACCTCCTTGATAATCGCGTAGAGGACGATGGCCGGCCAGTGCTCTGATTGCTCATCTTGTCGGACAGCTGTGTGGAGAAAATCACAAACAATCAGAGGACACCGAAAACTTTGCTGTGGAAAAAGGTCAGCTGCTAGAGTGTGCTGTCTGTTTGTTGGCCAACTATAAAGCCAACTGTAAACTAAAGGTCATCAAGATATAATAATTGTGCAGAGGCATTGTAGTTGACCATGTCAGGAGATTAGCCCTGCACTGACTACATTTATTATGAAAAGGTTCAGGTGCTCTTAAAAAATAAGTATGGTGATATTCTCTATTTTTCTTATTGTCAATAAATCCCATGGTAAGACCAAAACCAACAACTCAACTGTTGCCAAAGCTTGATATAGCCTATTTCTCTGTGCCATACAGCTCCATTGTTGTTGAAAAACACATAATAAAGCCACACTGTTGCACTGGGTTTCTTCATTAGTCGGCGATCACTTATTCATTAGTACCTCCTGTTTGAGTAACGTTTCCTAAAAACTACAGTGTGCAGCTCTTTTAGAAAAATTCTTTCACTTTAATAAAATAAAACTATATATTAGTGAGCAGTTTTTTTTTTTTAAAGATTTACGTCTTCTGTAGGAACCAATGGGCTTGGATCAGAGTGCTAAAGACAAGGTAGGGAAGTCAGAAAGTTTTGCGAGACAGACTAACACACATGTCAGGATTTAATGGGAAAATGAACAATGAATCACACAGGTGGAAAAAAACAACCTACTGTAAAACATCAATGTCAAGGCACTCAGCACAATGATACAGAACAACACATTGCACAGAACAGTCAACAACACTTAGTATTAGCTAACTTGGATGCTGGTTTATTATGACGTGTCCACTTTAATAAAATGTCCTTACATATAGTAAAAGCAAAGCAGACAACCACCATAACCCAATGTATGAAAGGGAATAGAGAACATAATCCTCACCACAATGTATTACAAACACAAGGGGGTTTTCAGCTCTGCCACAAATGCCAGACACTAAAACATGACATCATTAACGCAGGAAATGCAGTTGTAAGGTCTTCCTAAAAGTAGAGTATATTTTTAAACTGAGCTTCAGAGGTGTTCCTGGTAACACAGGGCTGTATCAGGCAACTAGTGAATAACAAACTGCATTATCAAGAGTGAAGCATTGATGTACTGTAATTTGCTTTAAATAAAGTAAAACAAATGAATTCTTATAGATTCTGAGAATGAGCAAATGAAAGGTAAAAAAAAGCAGTGGAAAATCTACATGGTGGTACGTCAACCTTTCATATTACTATAAATAATATCTGTACATGTGTGGATGTTGATGATTTCAAAGAAGTTAAAACATGATGTACAAGGATGCACTCACTATCTGATCTGTCATTTCCCCTAACACTGAATTGCTGACTGTTGCGAAAAAGTGAGGGCGTCCTGTTTTCCAGTTTCCACCTCCACACTTTGGACCACATGACTGATCAATGATAAATAGTCTGCTAAACCAGCAGAGATGAAAAGGCTGACGCGCTGAGTGTGAGAACACTGCAGCTGAAGATAGTGCACCACATCTGATAGGTTGGGAAGTGTCACCATAATGTTTTTTGTTTTGTTTTTCATCACAGGGTGTTTGCCATTAGTGGCATGATGACAATTTATGCAACATTTTAACATGAGCAAAGCTGAAGAAGCTGTGCATGAGGTGACTCTGGAATCTTTGAAATATATATTTTTTAAGATTATGTTATTGGACTTGAACCCGCAGCCACTGTTAAGGACTCAGCTACATGCAATCTCGGCAATACTTTAACAACAAATCTATACCTTGCAAGAGGCCTGATTCCCTCAGTCGGATGCAGAGAGATTAAAGCTTGCAAAATGGTAGCAGAGGAAGTGTACAAAATGTGTGAGTTTACCATCTGACAAATAGATTTTTGCAATAAATAAGCATAGTATGGAGCAAAATGCATTCATGATCAATGACATACACGTTTGTGGTACGCATTATTAAATGGTGGACAGTAGACCATGGTAGATGGTAATTGCGAGAGGGTTTGTAGTTTAAATATAGTCTAATCAGGACAAATTGACATTTAGATCACTCATTATTAATACATTATCATACTTGGGAACACTGTGAAACAGAAGCTCTGAAATGTTTTGGAGTTGGTAAATCAGATTACAACTGGAACTTTACCTTGAATGAGACAAGAACATCAAACAAACTAGAAATCCCAGCATCAACGTTAGCGCAGCTTTATTTGTGTGAAGTATTTTAAAGTACTCTCTAACCATCAAGTTTCGCTCAAGGACACTTCAGCAGAGTGGATGCTTGCATGCACTAAGACATGAGACATTAAAATGTATTAAACTAATGTATCTGATCTTTCTCAATTTCCCTGATATTGTTAATCAGCTTGTCCTCCATAAACCCATTCCACCTTTTGCCCTAATTAAGACTTTCAGTATTGACATACCTTTTGTATTACTTCTTTATAAGCTAACAGGCTCTCTGAGATCTTAGAGACAATATATCACACTTCCTCTTAACCCTTCTAGCCCTCCACCTGAAAAATGCAGTTTCATAAACACCCCTGAAGAAGTCTTGACTTGACTCTGTTCCAGACCAATTTCACAAATGTTTCTTTAAAGTTGAGGTCAAAGTAGTTTTTTACTTTCATGAGGCACAATGTCTCTTTGATTATATGAGCCTGCTTTCACATTTCAGTAATGAAACTGTTCTGCTTATAGGGTGAGGGTTTCATTCAGCTTAATTCAGAATAGATCATAACACCTCCAAGCTTCATTTCATACATGCTTGCTATCATGACTATTAACATTATTTTGGTACTGTAGCAGTAGTAGCAGCGATAATATCATGAGATGACTTTCACTTAATTCAAATTTGTTTAATACTACACAGCAAGGCAAAGCAGCTGGCAAGTTGATTTGTATAGCACCTTCCAACAACAAGGGAATGGCATAGGTAAGTCTTTCTAAATCCTGCTGAGACATGTCTTCTAATTCTCGATATATTCTTAAGGTGATAATAGGCTAATTTTGTAATTGTCTTAATGTGGATGTAAACATTTAGATCTGAGTCCATGACTACACCAAGATTTCTGGCCTGGTATGTGGTCTTTATAGTTTGCGACTGAAGCTGAGAACAAACTTTTAATTGTTCTTCTTTGGGTCCAAAAACAACTATTTCTGTTTTTATCTTTGTTTAACTGGAGGGAATTTTGGCATATCCAATTACTGAATTGAATGCACTTATCCAGTGATTGTATGGGAACAAATAATCTGATAATATCGTTATATAAATGTGTGTCGCCTGCATGATTATGGCAAAAGGGCCAGAGAATGGAGCCTTGGGGAAGTCCACCTCATGTTTTTACACTCAGATATGAAATTACTACAAAGTATTCTCTGTTCTTCAAAGAGGATTCAAACCAGTCAAGCACTGTGCCAGAAAGTCCAACACAGTTTTCCAATCTGTCTAGTAATATGTAGTGGTCTACCATATCAAATGCAGCACTGAGATCAAATATTACCAAACCTTTCCCTGTCTGTGGATGCTATTTAAGACTTTAACAAGAGCAGTCTCAGTACTTTGGTGTGGTCAAAATCCTGACTGGAAAACATTAAAGCTATTGTTTAAGGCCAAGAGGGTGTTAAGCTATGGAAAAACAGCCTTTTTACATTATTTTACTTATCAATTGGAGGTTTTATAGTTATTGTTCATTAGTGAATTTTCTATATTATTCTTTTTTAAGAGTAGAAGTTTCCAGGGCCTACGGGAAATATTTGTGGAAGATCTGATCTGATGATCTGATGCCATGCAAAACATTTTTGAAAAAGCCTGTAGATTGAATATCAAGGCAGCATGAGGAGGATTTCGGAGGCACTTCCTGCACTAGGAGAGGAACAATGATGTCAAACATTGCAATATATTGAACACATTCCAACCAAGTCCTTCACAGGCTGTGCATTGTAGCCGGGCATAAACTACTGAATCTTACCTTTGTGGTCTGATAGTAGAGAAGCGATGTGGGCTGGATGTTGTGCCGTGGCTGGACTCTGACTACAAGTCATCATGGGAGTTTCCTCAGATATGTTAAATGTCTTGGAAGGACAAACAAGAAAGAGGAAGTAAAAATCTTTGTTGCAATTACCTCTGTTAAATGTTAGAGAGTGATGAGTTGCTGACTACAACTGTGTGGCTTTTCATCTTTGCTCTCCTTGACCTTTAACAGTTTTTTTTGTGTGTTTTTTCACAAGGCCCTCTGACTGTCCACCTACAGCACTGCTACAATCTAGATCACTATCTCAACAAAACATGAAATGCATGAAACTGAGCACAAACCAGCGTGTTGGTGCTGCTGCCTTGATGACTGCTTTGTTCTGTTTGGAGGAAAGCAGATATTATCAGTAGGCTTCCTGCTTGAACATGTTCAGTTGAGAAAGCACATTTAATACTACTTGGTTACATTTCTGTAAAAAAGACAATTTTTATTTAATGAAATACTTTCTTTGGCAATAAAAGTCTAAACTTGCATTGTATACACAAAATATAATGGTGCAAGGAATCATACATGAGAGTTTATCTTAATTTGTGTTGTGTCACAGAACCTGCTCTGTATCTTCAAACAGTCAGTCAAATATATTTGTTCACTGTGTGTGAATCTCTCCAGTGGATAACTACCAAAGCTCAAAACACCAGTATGTAGCTACTTGTATTACTGTCATTGGTGAAAACAGCAATCAATTAGCTACTTTTGCAAAAGTACCAATACTACAATATAAAAACACTGTACTACAAGTAAAACCCCTGCATTTTAAATTATACAAAAGTAAAAGCAGAAGTAGTAACAGTAAAGTAGGTATGTAAGAAGCATTTGAATGTTGTATTTAGTTTCAACCTTTAACATTGGGTTGTTTAACACTGTCTTTAAAAGTTGATCATGTGTTTTGTATGTAACATATTTATCTTTGAAATAACTTGTAACTTAAGCTGTAAAATAAATGTAGTGGAGTAAAAAAGTAAAATATGTGTCTCTGAAACATAGTGAAGTGGAGGTATAAGTAAGTTGCATAAAATTAAAGTAGTAAAATAACTCTAAACTGTACTAGAGAAAATGTGCTTAGATACATTCCACTAGTGGTTACCATTGAATTTGGGCTGCTCAACAGGCAGCTTCAGGTCTTTTTTCGCACTGCAGTATCTGAACAGATTCCCGGCGAAGTGCAGCAGGAGCAAAAGGAACACCAGAAATATCACCAGAAGTGTCACCAAAAACGGCCAGGTCATTTTGTTCGCTGGTGTGGGCACAAAGATACACTCACATCATTCCACTATGCATCAATTCTAATTTATACAGTAATTCTGTCCATAATCCACAGAATAAATTCAACAATATTCAACGCTGACCACATATGAATCAGCAAAAGGGCAAATCAATAAAGTATTTTTGGGAATATAAGTCATACAAATACAAAAATATAGACCAGTGAGTTATTCTGTCATTAGCACATATATTGCACTAACAGTTAGGTGGAACTGGATTCACAATAGGATTTGCTGTGGTTGTAGCTGTAGCTGGAGATGCAGATGTGGTTGCAGATGTGGTTGCAGATGTAGATGTACTTTCTTTACATTTCCTCCTGCATCCTGGGAGGTTCAAACACCTGGAAAAAAAGGAGTGACTAATAAAGACAACAGTCGTACCTGACAACACATTTATCCATACATTTTAAGGATAGGGATTTTATTTTTAATTTTCAAGTCTTAAACCAATAGGCAGGTGCCTATATGGACATTGAAACAGGTTTTTCTCGTCGTATTCATTTGTCTTGTTCACACTGGACATTAAACTATTCCATCCTGATGTGATTCCACTGTAAGTGATGGGGGTTTATCTGAGTCTGAGTTGGTAAAATCAAATGGATATCTTCAAAAGTTACAGTCTTTTAGTATACATTTTCCCTGTTGTGCTTGCCTGGACAGTTTGTCACTATTGAGCTGTGGAGGTATAGTAACAAAAACTGGGAGATTTGTGAATTTTGTCCCATCATCTTACATTACATGCCAAAGCGACTTACAATGGCTGGCTATATATCAGAGGTCACACACCTCCTGGAGCACTATGGGTTAAGTATCTTGCTCAGGGAATCAAACCCAGCCCTCCCACACCAAAGGCATGTATCATAACCACTGCGCCATCACCGACCAGCACATTAGAAAGGGATCTTTTAATGGCCATTATGAACAGAAGTAATGATTACAACAAAAGCTGCTTTAATGTTTATATGGGCACCTGACTATTATTTTAAGACAGACTTGAAAAATGATGAACCTATCCTTTAACGTGTTTTTTTTTAAGGCAAAACAGCAATCTTGTCTGCATAGGTGCAATCCTTTAGAAAGGCTACAAAACCACCTTTATTTTTAGATGTTTAAAGGTCCCATGGCATGAAAATTTCACTTTATGAGGTTTTTTAACATTAATATGAGTTCCCCCAGCCTGCCTATGGTCCCCAATTGGCTTGAAATGGTGATAGGTGTAAACCGAGCCCTGGGTATCCTGCTCTGCCTTTGAGAAAAAGTAAACTCAGATGAGTCGTTCTGGAATCTCCTACTTATGAGGTCATAAGGAGGAAGGTTACCTCCCCTTTCTCTGCTTTGCCCGCCCAGAGAATTTGGCCAACCCATGAGAGAGAGACATCATGGCTTTCAAATGAGCAAAGTGGCAGTTGGTCAAGGCCACACCCCCACGCTCCACCTTGCCCCCCCCCCCCCCCCCCTCTCCTCCTCAATAGCTACAGACACAGAAATGGCACGTCCTAAGGAAAGCTCATTGTGGGACTGGCTCTAGTGGCTGTAATTCTGCACCAAAGCTGAATTTTGGGAAAGAGACATCAGATATAGTATTATGGGACCACTAAGGTCTATATAAAAGCATCCAAAGAGCACCATGTCATGGGACCTTTAACATCTGTAGCCACACTGTTCAGCACAGGTAGTGCAAGACCTCAGCAAAACCTTTTACAAGTTGGGAGTGAGAACGGGTTGTAAAACCACAGGAACTGAGTGTGAAAGAGAGATGTGAAAAATATCTAGAGATTTGCAGAAGTTCCACCACTCTGAAATTATGCCATACTTGATTTGACAACTGAGATGCATTTTAGATCAAGACAAAAACGCTATTAAAATATAAAATTTTGTTTTTGTGTAGTCTATCAAAAAAAAAAACTTCACACTTTATATGTGGGGCGGCTGTAGAGCGGTTGCCTGCCTAAACCCCGAGTTGCTCCCCATGCTGCACATCAGAGTGTAAATGTGTGTGAATGTTTATCTGATGAGCAGGTGGCATGGTGAAAGGTTCCTGTACTATGTTAAAGCGCTTTGAGTAGTAGTTAAGACTAGAAAAGCGCTATATAAATACATTCCATTTACATATGTCTTGTTATGTCCCCCCCAACAGTCAAAAACACTAAAATAATACAAACAACATGAAGCTAATTATAACCATTGAGAAGCTGGAGTCACCAAATAGTTGCCATTTTTGCCTGATTAGACTACCGAAACAATCCATTATCAAAATTGTTATAGATCAATTTTCAGTCAATAGACTAATACATTAATCAACTAATTGGTTCAGCTTTAGTTGTAACCCCACCATGGTTTGTGTCAGGCTTGGTCAAGTATACATCACAGAGAAGGCGATACACAGTATATACGCAAACAAACTCATTACTATGCAATCTGCATAATCCAAAATCTATCTACTCCCATAATTAGGTGAAAGAAGAGACCTCTCAATAGAAATTGAAAAACATATAGGATAAAAACAAAACATATTGTAAGACCTCCCACCTTTTGCAGTGCAGGCAGTTCTCCTTGTTGTCGTAATACATATCAGACTCTGTAAACAAAAAATTGATTGTGAGAATTCAAAGATCAATATGTTTCCTTTTGAAAGTAAATCTATTATATTGAAGAAGCCAGGATATGAATTAATATGGCAACTGTGAATGCTTTGACTTCACTTACCTTTACAATGTTGACAGGTGCATTTCCTGCATAACATGTTGGACGGCGAGTTGTAGTATCCCTCCATACATTCACATTCCACATTACTATTAGAGTAGCAGGGTTTTATTGCCACCTCATTAACTGGGGGAAATAAAAAAAATATATAGTATTTCTGTCTCAATCCACAGCATTAACACACATTCCTGACTAGGTGGCCACAGGATTCTATGCTGTAAATTGTTGGAATCAATTTGCACATTGCTTTAATCAACACAGATCATTTCTTAATTCTAGTTCAAAATGTACGCTAACCCTGTTCTAGGACAAACCTGACCTCTGACGTTTAAGACAAGATCCCATTTAACCTGGAGTTAAAATGTGAATGCCACTGTACATGAATTCACGTTGCCTTCATGGAACAAAGTCTCTAATCTCACATACACATACCTGCTACTTCCCAACCACAAAATGTTCATTGGATCCCAAAAAAACCCACCTACATGCTATCGTTATCATATTTCTTGCTTTTAAATGGCATGACATAATGATAATGAATTTCATTGTGAAAAGAGGCGAATGTTAACTGCAACCAAAAGCATTTAAATAACCAGAAAATATCAATTAAATTTATTATCTTGGTCAAGGCTCATTTGAAGAGCTAACACAATATCCCACAATCTGACAGCATGTGTTTCTATCACCCTATACTATTTGAACAATATACTTACTAGAACATGTGCTACATCTCAGGCATTCTTCAAGTGTGTTGGGTATAGCTGTGTATGTGCCATTAGGGCATTTTTCACATTTTGCAGCTGGATCAGCACAGTCACCGACTTTATAATATCCTGAGAAGCAGTGGAGAAAAGGAACAAGGAAATTGGTTCATATGTGATTACTCCACTATAACTGTACAGCACATAAATGAATACAGCTCCTTATGAACAACTTACCAGGTGGGCACTTTTTACATGGACTCCCCTTTTGTCCTGTAACTTCAGTGTAACAAAGCAAGGCAACCATCAGTGGAAAAACCTGAAACAAAAGACTAGGTTTCAGGTCTGTGTGGAGAAGAAGATGCTCACAAATCAACTGACTTGTGACACTACAGCTGCCATACAAGCTGTAGCGGAAACATTGCTCAATGTGCATCTTTTGTTTATTAATTCGAATGCACCTTTGATATCAGGTTATCAAATATGTATATCCAAATATTTTACATCCTTCCCATAAATAAACACATACTATCAGGGGATAATAAAAGAAGAAGAAAAAACGCAAACGAGAAAAAATTTGCAATTTTGAAAATAGAACAGAAAAGTTTGCCAGATCTTATCAAACTTTCTGGTTGAGGCTTAAGTTGTATACTTTAGCTGTTTAAGTTTGAGATGAGATAGTGTTGCCGTTTGCTTGGTGATTGTTAGCTCATTGAAGAACTGTGCCACATTCATTTGAAAGGGTATCAAAAACCACCTTCCAAACAATATGGCAGTGGGTGCCCGGATCCTCATCTTAAATTCAGCCGCTCCTAAAAAAAGTTTTGCCAATTTGCTGCTGGTCAGATGAAGCCTAAGAGTACTTTAATGTGTAATAGATCCCATCTTCTCTTCCCATTGTAGCTTAATGGGATCTAAGGAAGGAGACACATGGATTGTCTTGAATAAAATACTACACACTACAAACATTCTTCCGTCCAATTGTTCTGAGTGGGGCCTCAAGAGAATTATTTTTCTCTAACCTGTAGGTACCGGAAGAAGTTAGACAGGGATATGCCAAACTCTGTCTGTAATTCTTTGGAATTAAACTATCCTCTCTAAAGAGGTCCTTTACACAGATCACACCTGTGAAAAAGTTGGTTACAGTAAAAATGAATCATAAACAGGCCCCAACAGGGTTGTTGGTTAGAGGGCTCTTGCTCATTGGAAACGGGACACACGATCAGAGAGCTCAGTGTAACAGGGTTGCAGAATTGTTCACCACCATTTTTAGCTAAATCTGCCAGCCAGCGACAAAAGAAGGGCTGTTTTTGGCTTTATTTAGGGTTATTTTAAAACCATTGTAAAAACAAATCCTTATATCTTTTGGCCATAGACACACCTGAATACGTAAATCTCAGAGCTGGAATGATTAGTTGATTAATCGATTAGTCGCTCGACAGAAAATGAATCACTATTTGCTGATTCTACAACTCAAACGACTAATTGAAAAAATAATTGGATTAAACAATACTGTGAATACTCGTTAGTGGCAATCTGAGCGTATGTATTGGTTAGACACAGAGAACCCCATTAATTAAGGGTACTTCCCCACTTCACTCATCCACATATAACTTCATGACTCCTCTCATCAACAACTTTGGTGTTGGGCGATGTTGAGCCTGTTAATTCTTAAAAACTAAAACCACAACAGTGAGACTGTACATATATACTTTATATCGCTCTCACAGTGCTCAACATTCCCCTAAGAATAAGCAAATGATGTTTAAAATGTGAAACAATCCCTTTAATCAAACTTATCTAGCAAATATTGAGACATAGTGTGTTTGTTAGGTCACTTTGTTGGTAACAGCAATACTGTGACGATGATGATCTAAAAAGCTAAATCATCCCTGAAACAACTGTGAAGATGATCCAAATAAAACACTTACCAAAACAAAGTCCATGTTGGAAGAGTAGACTGTGAGGAAGTTAAACAACCAACTTTAGATGAGTGTTAGTTTCACTCTTTCAAAGTCATATGATCATCACACTATAGTAACAACCAGGCGAAGACACCACTAAATTCACAACTGACGACTTTAAGCCGTCTATAGATTTCCTCTTAAGTTGAGTCAAATGAAGTGTTAAAGGAAGCCTGTGTGATTATGTATGTGTTCGTGTGTGTGTGTGTGTGTGTGTGTGTGTATGTGCGTGTGTGTACGTGCGTGTGTGTGTGTGTGTTTGCGTGTATGTGGGTCAGAGCTGTGAGTTCCTTAGTGTCTTCAGAAGTAGTGCAAGAAACAGGAAACACAGTATCTGTGAGATCACGTATCCCACACACAGTGACACAACTATTGGTGGCAACGTCAATGAGTTCTTGCCAGTTTGTTTCCTATAATTCCACTGTACCTCTGTGATAATAATGTGGTTCAGACACAAGAACTCGTGACTTTATATGAGAATAATTCATGAGCCGGATATACCGTTTGGATTTAGGTGGTGGTGTGGGTATAGGAGGGTGGGAACACTGGAAATATTCCCGTTTTACAGTGGAATATGGTAATTGAAATGCTGTTGAAATAGTCTGTGAAGGTTTATCTCAACTGTGTTTACACAACAGTTATATATATATATATATTTAACATATATTTTAAAACTGTCTCTTTCAACCAAATTTAGCCCAATTATAACCTTCACATGTCTAGGTTTTGGAGAGAAAAATTCTCTTTTGCTTCTTATTTATTCTTTTTACTTTATTTCAGATAATTGTTGTAACGATGTTTTTATGATACCATCGCCTGGCAAGGTCTCTCTAAAAAAAAAACTTTTATCCAAGACTTTTACCTGATTAAATATAAGATAAGAGTGCAAACTGTTTTTGACCTGCAAATCATTAAATCAGTATTTACTGGGGGAGTTTACGTCTGGTTGTTGACTCATCATCACTTCACATATACAGTACATAGCCATATTCTACAGCTCTTCATACTATTCATCCTGCACACACTTATTCTTACTACTCTTATAATGTTACCACACTGCACATAGCTGTACATACTGTACATATCTGTCTATATGGTTCATACAGAATATCCATATTTATTCTGTTTTTCTTATTATATATTCTGCTAATACACTGCATCAATATTATTCTTACTACTATTATAATGTCACTGCTACTACATTGCACATATCTGTACATGCTGCTCATACATTGCTCATATCACATAGCCATTTATTCTGCTGTTATAACACTGCAATATATTTCTTGTCCTGCCTATGCACCACCTGTCTATACTTTGTATATCACATTGCACTTTTCTTTTTTTGCACTTCTGGTTAGAAGCTTAGAAACTGCATTTCGTTGTCTTTGTACTTGTACTCTGCACAATGACAAAAAAAGTTGAATCTAATCTAATCTAATCTTGGATTTAATCTTGCATTAAAGTTTTGCAATACTTTATTTTCCTCCACTACATTTGTTATTGCAGTTTTACCTTCTGACTGATGTAAAATGCGATGCATTGCAGATTAAAACACCTAACAACATGATTTGTCACTGAAAGGAAGACAATTTTCTTATTTAACAATTGTTCTTTAGATATGTCGGTACATTTAGCAGTCAGAAGTTGCATTAAGTGACATTTTGTAATGAAGTATGTTTACATTGTGGCGTTGCTATTTCAGGATTTGGCTATACTACTACTTCCACCCCTGCGGATCTGTCGGCTAAATCCAACCCAAACACGCAATGAAATCACGTTATTGGATTCATCATTTATGCGCTGGCCGTTAAACGTGAATAAAGTAGGTCATCGTGTAAAAATCCAAAGCAACATTAGCAGAATATTTCCCTCTGTCTGCACTGTACTGAGCCTGCAGCAGCAACCAGAAGTGAACAAAGCGACCCGGAAGCGGTGGTCCGACTGGAGGCAGGCAGAAAGAACCTTTTATATTATAGCTGTACTCGCAAGACAATATCTGCAATCAGGACACAAGGTATTTGTGCATGTATTTTCGTGTCTTCACTGCTGTGCATTTCTCTGATACGCGATAGCCTCCTAAATGCGTGCATTGTGCACAAAACGCAATTGCCGTCCTTTGATTCGCCCAAAAGTTGCAGAATGTGAAAAAAGCAGCCCTAAAAGTGAAATTTGGTTAAGATGGCAGAGCGTCTTTCGGGAGAAAGGACGCTGTGCGCCGGTTACATTTTGACCTTAACACGTTGGTACGGTTGTTTTAGTGAGTGTGGCGCTTGAGTCGAGCCTGCATCTTGTCCGTTTCCGTGCTGTTTTTGCAGGACATGGTTGTTGTGGGAAGTGTCAATTTTTTTAAGAGGTGGGGAGGCCGGGCTATTCAAACCTGCAATTCGCCGTAAACAATCATTCATGCCTTTGACATGATAAACACACCTTTGTGTGCGCGTCGGCTCGCTTCTTATCCCCAACACCCTCCTCACGATAAGATGTTCATGCTCCTACATTTTTGGGGTCTGCAGAATATGGCGTCCCGCCTTATAAAAATAAGGCTGCCATTTTTGTTTCTCTTTTGTCTGGAAATGTTTAAAGAAAACTGTCTGAGAATGTCTGAGTAGCACCGGGAGGGTCGATCCGTGAAACCCTCCATCAGAGTCCAGAGATGCTCTCAGACAACCGACATGTCCGAAAAGTCAAAGAATGAAAAGTTTTTTTTTTCCTCCATTGCGTTTATCTTAACATTTAAAGCGACGTTCACTTATTTTCAGGATTTCACTCTCAGACAATAGGAACAGAGGGGCTAAATGTCCAAGCTAATCGGCTAAGGCTCTGTCCCACTGATGTGTTTTCATAAGTGAGGACATAGTTCTAGGTGACATTTAGCCTAGATGTGACCTGTGTTAACTTAAAGGTGACAGTTTGGCTCATAGTCCCACTGTAGGCCTAATTTACACACTGTTATTAACATACATGTAACATATAGCAACTTCTGTTAAAAAATAAGTCATGCCAGCTTTATCCAAGGTTTATCACTTTGTAATTATTTGTCTTTATTCATTTTATTTTTCAAGGTTAATGCAGGTCCTTAAAAATTCTCAAATACCATAGATCCAGTTTTTTTGACATAGACATTTAAACGATTTAGATTGAAACTAGATAGCATTAAACCCCGTCTGCTGAGGAAGCCTGTGATATGTGGATAAAAGCCAGAAAAGTCTAACAAGTGAACCTTGAAAGAAGATTTTTTTTTTCAAACTATACATTTCCAAGATCTCATAAATTAAATTTTACCAGCCTTAAATATGTTAAATTGTCTTACATTTGTATTTATAACGTCTTCATTCAAATGTAGTTTTTTTGAAGGAGAAGAAATGTATTTAAGCCCATAAAATCCAAAGCCAACGTAACATTTACCTCTGTGTGTCACATTATTCATTCACACTCAGTTGCGGTTAAAATGATCTTTTTTTAGGTTAGCTTAACCCAACCTCCCTTTTACTTACCTGTCATAAAACAAATGCTAAATAACCTTGGTATTTGTCCTAGAGGAAATTAGAGCATATATATATATATATATATATATATATATATATATATATATATATATATATATATATATATATATATATATATATACATTTTTTTTTTTTTTTACAAAAAAGTGTCCTCAGTGGATAGGTGTGGAGCAGTGTAAGTGTTGTGATGGAAACTAATGAAATGCATACATGATAATTTGTGGTCAAAGGAAACTGCTCACCTTTTCAACTAAACATGAAACTGTTAGTTGCTTGAGGTTAAGGTGTCATCGTTTTCTTCGTCACAGTTAAAGTCTGCCAGCCTTTACACATCTTCTTCAGAACATTTAGACACTGCAGTTTGAAAAAACAATGCTTTTTATCGTAATCCCCTCTCTGATCCTGACTGACTTTGACAAACATGTAGTAAGATAACTGTATAGGCTATAACTTGACTTTTGAATGTGACTAAATAACATTTTATTCATTTCAGGATGGCAGAGCCTCGATTTAACAACCCGTATTTTTGGCCGCCCCCTCCATCCATGCCAGGCCAGGTAAGTCCACGCATCACATGAAATTACTGCGACATTTCCACCTTTCGTTGCCATTTGTTTCCATGTGTGAATGTCTTTTCAGCCATTCAGCACCAGTCTATCAGTGAAACAAGCTAAATAGAAAAAAAAAATAGAATGTAACTCGTACTGTGTGCTGGTCAGTGTTTTCTATCCTGGGATGTGTTTTTGGGGGCATGAATGACATTCACACACGGTGGCTGTTTTCTGTTGAGCATGACCCGTTAACCCTTTCAGCTGGATAACCTGGTGCTCATTAACAAGATCAAGGAGCAGCTGATGGCCGAGAAGATCCGACCCCTGCACCTGCCGCCTACCTCCTCTCCTTCCCAGCAGTCTTTGCTGGTGCCCACCTCGTCCCCGGACGGTAGCGCTCAGCACGTCATGTCGGTGTCAAAGCCACAGCAGGTGCAGGGCCATCACCAGCAGCCGCAGGGTTCTGGACAACCGGACATTGCTCTGCATGCTCGCCCTGCCTCCAGCTCTGGACCAGGTACAACCTTCTCTTGGTTGTTTGTTGACCCAGGTACTGGAAAATGTGTCATTTTATTTAGTCTTGTTTACTTTATTCTTTGATCAGATTCAGTTTAAATCAGGAATATAATTTTTCTTTAACATAATTCCTCATAAGGCTGCTTGAGTCAAGAGATATTATACATAATTTGGGTATTTGTATAAAGACGCAGCTATCATATTGACACAGAGTTATCAAAAAATGTCAAATCATACCAAGCCCTAGTTTGTGGACCTATTAAATCTCTAAGTTGAAGTTAATGAGCTATCTAACTTATATGTGTTTTAAAGGCCTGTGCTTGATTTTCTTTCATCAATGAGTCTTGAATGAGGACCTCTGATTTTGCGGTAATAACACAGCAAAACTCTGTCTACATCAAGATGCCATTTAATGTTCACTGATTAAAATGTCATCACCTGACAACTTCCAGATGGAAATATGGATGACAAGTCAGCAGTGAAGGCCAAAGGATTGTGGGAAGACTGGCACATGAGACAGCTCAGTGAGCAACAGGGCCGGATCAACCATCGCTCAGGTACTGCAGTCAGTTGGTCTCTGTGTGGTCTGTTGACACGGGGAAATAACCGCGCAAGAAAATCAGCCTCCGGTGTGGGCAAAATTGACCGCAGTGTACTGTTAAATTGGTGTGCAAAACATCAAATAAAACTTTTATTAAACAGTTACTGAGGCCTAAAGTGGGGAAAAGAGAGAGTGTAGGCTAGAGTGCCAACTCTAGGGATTAGGGATTAATACTGAGAGACACAGTTGCTGGTTCTTGAGGCAATTTTAGCTTCAAAGTTGTGAAACTTCCAGATACCCTGATTTATGGTGAACCGACAATATATAAAACCAGTATGACCAGTTGAACAACGAACACCGTGCCTGCCTGTACACTTACAAAGTTCTCAATGCTTCGGTTTACATGTAGGGAACCTCATTATGCTACCGTTGAAGTGTGGTGCTATTTTGAGCCTTGTTAGTGGCATAAAATAGCGATTTACCCTCTGCCCCGAAAGCTAGCGTTAGCAGCTAATCACCATTTTGCGGTAGCTTGTTTCAAGCTAGAAACACATTCGATTAGCATGAAAACATATCCCAGAGAACGATCGACTCGGTACAAATACGTTATTAACCCCTAGGTTAATTTTGCGTCAGAATTGTCCTTTAAGTTGTGTATCACATTCAACTCTGGCAAAAAAACACAGTTGATGTTCACTGTGATGCATTCCACAACTCAAACACGTTTTAGGAGGCTGCTAACTGATCATTATATCATACAGAAAGTAATTGAAATAAATGGCTCTTTGGAATAGTAGGAAATATACATTGAAAAAATCTAAAACCGTAACATGCATTCAAAAATGTAAATCTGTGGAACTTGGCTATTAAAACAACCAGAAGCCTCTCAGGTCATGTGTAGTGTTGTGGTCGATATTTGTGTTAAACAGTTGTAGTTTTCACTTCCACAGGTCTAGCTCCTTCATCCCGACCCGACAGCCACAGCACCTCGGAGGCCCTGACCCCCACGACTCCAACCTCCAGCAGCCAGAACCGCCTGGGCGGTGCCCCCTCTGTGAACATCATCTCCGGGCTGGCTAGCGGTCCTGGCATGGACCACATGAAAGTTGGAGGCCTGGCTGGACTGTTAGGCCCCCCACCCAAGGCACCCCGGGGACGGAAGAAGATCAAAGCTGAAAACCCGACAGGTCCTCTGCTGGTGGTGCCCTACCCCATCCTAGCTGACCAAGGCTGCGTCACTGTGGCACCCAAAGAGGGCAAAACCTACAGGTTAGACACAGGAAGCTGCTACTATTGTCTTTAAGTTGTTACTGCATCACAGAGGATAGGATATTTCCGTTCAACGCTGGCCTTGCAAAGCCAATTCACAAATTGAATTGCGGTCTACAAAAGATCAATAGGCACTGGCTTGAGACAGGTTTGGTTTTAAGCAGGCTGTAGCTGATAGAGATGTGGTTCTCCTCACTGAGACGTTGATTGAATCTATCTTTCACCTGATTGGATGTATGTTTCACTTAGTGGACTGTCAACTGTCTCCTATTAACACCTGGAAAAACATAACCAATTTCTTCTTCATCTTCTATTTTAGTTAAGTAGACTTAATTTGTTAGGTAAGCACAATGCAGGTCTGTAGGAATTCTTAGTAACTAATTGTATACTAAACTGTTATCTACTTCTTTTGAATTAATCTGAATTAAACTCTGCTCTGACTTTGGTTGGGACTCAGTGCTACTGCATGTTTGGATATAGATTATGATTCAGAATGGGTTGTGTTTTGCTTTATGTCTTGAAAATGACTGAAGTGGTCACAGTATTGGAACAGCAATGGTTTAATACTTTAAAACACATGGATTGTGTTACACTGTATAGTCTCTTTAAGACTCCATTTCTTGACAAACCTGACTAAAACAACCTGATCTGATCACGTTTATGCATTCTTGTGTCCTTTTTTGTCACCAAGATGCAAAGTGTGCCCGCTCACCTTCTTAACCAAGTCCGAGATGCAGATTCACTCCAAGTCCCACACGGAGGCCAAACCCCACAAGTGTCCCCACTGCTCCAAGACGTTCGCCAACGCCTCCTACCTGTCCCAGCACCTGCGCATCCACCTGGGGATCAAACCCTACCACTGCTCCTACTGCGAGAACTCCTTCCGTCAGCTGTCACACCTGCAGCAGCACACCAGGTCGGTCCAGGCTGTGGACACAAAGCAATCAAGCTAGTGTGGGGGAAAAGAAATGGCAACTGAGAAGCTACCGCAAACTCACTGCGTGCTATACCTGGGCAACTGAAATCTGACACAAGATTTACAACATTTTAAAATGTTTTTTTCTCTTTCAGAGAAGTTGTCTGCTGACATCCATTTACACTTCAGGCATATCATTTGGGGAATCAAATCTTGCCCCTTTTTGTCATTTTCCTGGCTAGGTATTTCTTTTATTGTATATTAGGTGCATCAAGGTTGTGACTAAAATATGCGGCAAGAAGTTGGAGTTATAGAATCTGTTGTGGAATCTGATTCAGTTTCTTCAACTACATCATCTCTTTTATCAAAGTCATAAAAAAAAAAGCTATTTTGAGTCATTTTTAACTTTTATTCCACTTCTTTTGCCACAGAATCCACACTGGCGATAGGCCTTATAAATGTGCTCACCCCGGATGTGAAAAGGCTTTTACCCAGCTGTCTAACCTCCAGGTCAGTACATGGTCACACAACTTAATTCTGCCACAGTAGGTATATCACAACAAGAGCTGTTACTTTACACTGAGGTAGACAGCCACCCAGTGAAAAAAAAACAGGTTCATTACATTGTTATCACAAGGCAGGTGTCCAAATTGAAAGCTTTTGCATGTTTCTTCCCCAACAGTCTCACCAGAGGCAGCACAATAAAGACAAGCCGTATAAATGTCCTAACTGCTACCGTGCCTACTCAGACTCCGCATCGTTGCAGATCCACTTGTCAGCGCACGCCATCAAAAACGCTAAGGCCTACTGCTGTAGCATGTGTGGCCGGGCATACACCTCAGTGAGTAAACCACAGTGTATCTGTTTATCTTCATGTGTGCGTTAGATTTTCCCAGTGTGCCTTTAGACTGACTGCTGACATGGCTGATAAGATGATGGCCTTTGATGATACATTGCTTCACTTGGCCTGAAACTAGCTGCGTTTCCTGTTTGTGATATTTAACAAGTCAACATGTTCTTGCTCGTATTCAATTGTTTTTGACATATAGGTACCAAGTACCAGTTTGTTTGATCATTTTTACTTATACATATTTGTACATATTTAATGTACATATTTAATCTCTTATCCAGTTGAATCAAAGTGTTTGCTACCACCTCCCATCTGCAAATACAGTATCTCTCCAACAGATTACTCCAGAGCTGAAACAATTAATTGAGTACACAATCGACAGAAAACATATGTACTCAATTAATTGTTGTGATCATAGAATCATTTCAATGGCTTTTTTAAGAAGAAATGCAAAATATGTTCCCGTTCCAACTCTAAAATGTGAATATTGGCTGTTTTTTTTTATTTTTTATTTGTCTTGGCTTTGTTCTTCCGTCACAGGACACAACTGCAAAGCCAGTGTCTTCTTTGGTGAATTTAGTTTTTAAAAGCTTTTGATTAAATGTGTTTTCTTTAGCTCCTTCTATCTGAAGTTAAACGTTCGCTGCAGTTGTTATATCTTTCTCACTCCACTGAGAATATTTCATTTGATACAAAATGGTCAAAAATGGTTGTTGTTGATAAAGATTTAAAGTGCTCATATTATGCTTTTTCCCTTTCCTTTATTGTGTTATATATCTTTTTTGTGCATGTTATAGGTTTACAAAGTGAAAAAGCCCAAAGTCCACCCCAAAGGGAGTTACCATCTCCAACAGAAAACACTGTTCACAAACTGCTCCAAACAGCTCTATTGTAGTCCAGCCTTTACTTCGGTGACAAACCTACGTCACTTTGTAACACATTATAATGCTCACCTAGCTGCTAGCGTGGCACACCCTCATACTCTGCTTCTGACTGGCTAGCTAGCTACCGTGCATGTGCGACTGCCAACAAAGATGGAATAGAAGTGAGCTAAAAAAGAGGAGCTTCTGCAATGTGCAGTACAACAAAAATATGCTGTTTTTTGAAAATTAAACCACGTAAACCTATTCTGGTACAACCTCTAAATACAATTATGAACCTGAAAATGAGCATAATATGAGCACTTTAACGAAAAATAAACTGGTTGTTTTTTTTTAGGCTGTTGTCCAATGTGTTGTCCTTAATGGCAGTAATTACATTTTGGACCATTTGGTGTGTTTTCATGTCTTTTGTAGGAGACCTACCTTATGAAGCACATGTCCAAACATACGGTGGTGGAGCACCTAGTGAGCCACCAGTCGCCTCAGAGAACCGAGTCCCCCAGCATCCCCATACGCATCTCCCTCATCTGAGCCTCTCAGCAGCAGGTCGGATTTAAAGTCTATGTTAGGCTGGAGCTTATCAGGCCCTGCACCCACAGCCATCTACATAAGGCTTACATTAGCATTATGACAGCTGACATAAGCATTCAGTGCTAAATTCAGTAAACAGGCTGCCTCCATCCATCTTGACACGGGCCGTCTGTCAAAAATGAGCACAGAGTTATTTTGTGAATGTAAAAATACAGCTAGATGTTGTCCGGAGGATCGAGTGGCAAAGAATGTCTTGCGTCAGATTTAATAAGCACTTTCGTAAGCGTCATGTAAACTGCCGGATGCATTGGCCATCAGAAATGTTAGGTTTCTTTTTTTTTCTTCTTCTTTTTTTTTCCCTCTTCCATGAAATGGGTTTCCAAAATGTGCCAGATGATATTTGCCCTTATAAAGAATTGAGAGAGTAGAAAAAAATGTTTGCTGGGTGTATTCTGGAGACATCCAAAGAAATGTTTTAAGCACTTTTAGGCCTTGTGGTTTTGGCTCAAATTATTTCAATCTTGTTGGATGGAAAATGCCAAAGGGCATTACTTGTGGCAGCTAAGAGCACAGACTGTGTATAGATAAGTCTTTTTCCTGTTACTTTCTTTGTTTTTACTCACATTGTTGTGAAAGTACACATTGACAGGGTCATCTAAATTTGAAGAAAGGCAATCGGTAGATGACAATTTAAACATTTAATGATTGTATTAAGATGTTGCATTATTGACTTTGGGAGGCAAAAAGTAGAGCAACATGCAAGGGAAGAACGATGAATGTGTTTCTTAGTTTAAAATCTTTCACTCCATATTTGACATTTACCTTTACGGCACCTTTACGATCATAACATATGATCAAAGAAACACTGCTTTTTACATTACCGTAAATTCTCAAATAGTAGCTGAGGCCTTTATTCACCTCAGCTGCAGAGGGCACCATGATCACCATCTTTCTGACTGCATTATGTTGTTGATATAACACTCAACACTTCCTGTATCCATTTCAAATTAAAAGCGGCTACACCATTAAATCGTCACACCTGTAAACCATTGCAGCAGTAATATCTCAATCATCATCATCAGTATAGCATCAGCTTATTCATTTATAGAGCTGATATTGAAACGGACTTTAAAAAGTACTTCACAATTCAGCATAAAATGATGGTAAACGGTCATTAGCAGAGGATCGATGGCAGAAGAAGTTTAGAAATGAGTGGAGATTCTACAGATTGCGGTGTCGAGTGCAAAAATAACACAATCAGTAAAATTGGCAAACAACCTAAAACAATCTTTAATTATTAGGTTACGTTCCTCATCCTATTTTTGATCTCATCATATCACCTGCAGCCATCTCTAGATAACTGTGTATGGTCTGAAGTATGCCTGAGGTTCACATTCTCCAGTAACCCGTTAGTGTGTGAGAAATGGCTCATGCATAGTTTTTGTAGGTTCACGTCATTTATACATGTGGCTCCAGGAATCTATCCACCCTTGTTTGTTTTTTTCTTCCAGCCTGTATTCGGAGCCTGCATTTGTCCATGGCGACCACAGCCCCGGCTTCTATTTAAGAATTTACAGTATGTTTTTCACACGTCCCATTTTAACTAGTGCCATATATAAACCTTGTTGAGGTTTTAAGAGAAAGCTAAATTTGTTACAGTGCGTGTCTGCTTTCTCTACTCAGTTAAGCTTTGACTATTAGTTATTATAAGTATTACAAGTTGAATACATTGCACATTTATTAGTGCCAGCTCTACTCTACTCAGCCCTGCTTTTAAAAACACACTTAAGCGGAAATTTGATTTTCCTTGAGTGGTCAATTTTAAACCCAAACATTGGACCAAAATGTGAAGTTATTGTACAGCTACTCTGACCCAGTTAAGTATTTTTTTTAAAAACTTTAATAAGCTTTATCCATTTGGAATAAACTGCAGTATAAGTCATATTCCATATGCTTATGATATGAGTTGATGTGGAGGTGATGCTTCTCTTTTTTTAATGTTTTTTTTTCTCCTTAGTATTGTTTTTATTGTACACGTTATTGTTTGTTGTATTTTTACTGTAACTTTAACCTCTGGATGGTACTAATAGAGTACCCTGTATTCTTCAGGGCACTTCAGAAAAGGTGCTACGGCTAGACATTACGTTTGAGATGGAACTGAGAATAATGTAAAATACATATACAGTATATAGTATGTTTTCAAAAGAATAAAAAAAAGTATTACTCAAGCCACTGGCCGGAAAACAGACATTTACGCCAACAACAGACCCTGCCTCCTCAACTTACTCTCTCTTTTGAGATAATGGGAAAATGTACATGTTGCTGTACTGTAAAACATGTTACTCATTTATAGTACCTATTTTTTAGTTTCCATAAACATGCTCTGTTTGGGTTTTGTAAAGGTTTATGTATGAACTTACTGTAATTATTTTAGTTACCCATGTTATTAATATCCATGTTTTATATCAGTTAATTACATGTAAGCCTTAACTGTTTTATCATCCCATTTCCATTAATCTGTATTGTGTTCTGCAGTATTCAGTCGTGTAAACATTTTCATTTTTTCCTTCCGCATGGAGTTCCTGAGCTGTAATCTGTATGATAACTGTTTAACCCATGTTCTCTATGAAAAGATATTGCGTAGATTTATTACACTTTTTCCTGTCTTGCATTGTGGTTTCATATACAGTTTCTAGACAACTAAATATGCACAGCCAAGACCGAGAAGTTAAACTAAGGTTATCAATGTTTAAAAAAAAGGAAAAAAAGCTTTGTATCTTTACCTTGTTTAATAAACAGACTGTTATAAATTCATCACTGATTGCTTGGTTTGTACTAAAAACTGTACCTGCCAACAAATCTGTGTTTTAGAGAGCAAGATGGAAGGGAAAAAATAATAATCAAGCATTACATTTATTCACTTTTATTTATGAAAATAGTTTTAAGTTTAAAAAATGTATATTTACACAGATACAAAAAGTCAGTTTCTTGTCAATTATATCTCAGTTTACATGTGTGTCGCAAATAGGCTTTTGTTAATCAACATGTTCACGCAGCAGCAAGATGAAGTTAAACACTTCATCATTTCAGGCACATGAAAGACAAAAGAGACAATGGTTTCCACTGTGTACAATTCTACTATTGACACAAAATAGTAACAGTATTTCATGTGCATTTTTTTCTCCATGTCACACACATCTCTTTGTACAAGAGTACTTTCTGATTGAGGGCCCCTGCAGGAAACCATTGAGGTTGACCAATGTAAAAAACATTAAAATAAAATAAACAGCTTGTGATGCTTGAAATAGACCAAAAAGGCTCCTGGAATTCTGAGGATTGGACATGTTGGCTGTTTTTTGAAACTACAAGCAAAGCTGCACATTGTAAATACTGGTGTAACTATGGCTGACGAGCATTATGAGTGACAGATCTCAGAAAGAACCCCAATATTTAGACTCTGTTTACCACAGTCTTATTAGACATAAAGTGGGTCCACAATATTATCAATGTTAAAGTACCATTTTGTAAACTTAGGCCTTTTTTCATTGAAAAAAACTGCCAGGATTAAATTTAACTATAGGAAAAGTACCATTGATATATTGTTATATTCCACTGCTACATGTTATAAAAATGTAAAACACAAGTAAAACTTGTGACAAAGTGCTTTAAACTAGTCTCACTCAAATCTTCCTCATTAAATGTCTTTTTGACATTCATAGCGCTAGTGTGAAGTAGTCTTATCTTTTACCATTACATTAAAAAAAATAAGAAACATTTTTTACAATAAGCCAACACAAGGTTTCCAAGCATTCTGATTTGCTTTGGTGTACTGATGCAAACAACTGACCAACCTCTCAGGCACATGCACACATTTGTGCATACAAACAAGGTTGGGCCACATGTTAAGCTACCAAATCAAATCTCCCATTACATACAGATCCCTTTAACATTTGTCAATTAAAGAAATATTTGATTGACACTTGCACAGGCTATATTTTTTTTTTTTTTTTTTTTACAAATCCCCCAAATCGTCACTCTGAATCTGGACCAAAAAACAGTTCTTGCAAGCCAACCAAGAATCTGCTTTGCAATACAAAAGAGATATTACCCTGAGGAGAACTGCAGTGGAAGCTCCCTTTCGTTATTACTGCCTTTCGACAAGGATTATTTATTATTCTACATATTTTTTCACGCCTTTATTCTGACATATGTCTCCAGTGGAAGTGGCGAATGCTATAGTACTACACAATACGTTACCCGCCAAAACCTACCACCTCTCATACCTGCTCACTGTTATTAGAGCTCCCCTCTGTGCCTTTAGTGTCTGGAGGAACCAATGGGGAGGTGAGATTTAGGTAGCCCTGCTCTGATGGTTGGTGTGTGGAGACAGACCCTTGAGTGCCGCCCACCTTTACACGGCAGATTGCGTCCAGAATGTCCAGTGGGTCACACGAACCTGACGTCAAACTGGCGAGACAGACGTAGTGAGAAATGGCAGAACATGCACATACAAGCATCCACCTATTTGTAAACCTATCAATGTGTGATATGACAAGAAAATTAAGTTGGGAATTCTTTGACAAGCTTAACACAGCTGTCTAGTAAATTAAGCTACACTACAAATTGCAAATATCACACATTATATCCTTTTAACAAAACAATTTCTTCTCTCAAAACTGCTTTACCTTAGCGCAGATGTATGTAGGAAGCCCTCGCAGAGACTTTCAGAGGGGAGCACTTTCTTGGCATTCTGTTAAGCATTTGAACCATATATGATCAAAATACATCAATGTTTTTATTACAATAAAAGAAGTGATGAATGCTTGACCTAGTGTAAAATGCCTCAGCACCATCTCACATCACTAATGCTGAATTAACTTTTAAAACAAAGAAACCTGTGAATTTTGGGTGTCATGTCCCATTAAGGCATAAAGATCTGCATGGTGTTACCTCCAGGCTGTAGAATGACTGGACGTTCCTCAGGGCACGCTCTAAGGAACTGACTTGGTTGGAGAGCTTCAGGGTTCGATCCTGAAGTTGTCTGTTTTCCACCTCTAAGACACTGACCCTAGAACACAGATTAATGTTCACACTCACTCACAAAGACAATTTACCCAGTGTGTCCTTTATGTCCTCACCAACACATGTAGGTTAATAACAGTTCTGGTTGACAATCAAAATTGTTACTTTCTTGTGTTACAGTTCACAAGGCATCCAAACAAACTTAGAATAAAGCCCATGAATCTCTGGTCTTCACTTTTTACAGTATTCATTCATTTAGTAGTTTTCCTCGACAATAATCTTTAAATTCTTGGTTGAGAGAGATCCCGATCACGGAGCACCAATGAGAATACATTTAGTGATTTGATATCGTAATACTTGATTTCCACTTTAAAAAGGTACTCAAACTCAAAGAAACAGCGGCAGGTATGAGTGTACAAAGTAATGCGTTAGTGTGATTCATTAAGACACCTGTGTTGAACAGTGGAGGCGGTCCTCATGCCTTTGCTGCCCATTTCCTCTGCCTCACTTATCTTCCGCAACAGTTCCCTCTTCTCCTCCAAAAGCTTCTCATTTTCCTCCGTCACTGTGTGGATCCTCTCCTTCTCCTGAAAGCCACCACGGAGAGATTAACAAAAACAGTTTACACTTTAGAAAATACTTTTATGGCACAAACATCATCCTTCTCGTTTGGGTTATTTAGGAGTAAAGGTCATGTGTGACCTTGTGTGAGAGGCTAGAGGCCAGTGCGAGGTCGTTCTCCAGTTTCTGGATGATGCGGTCCCTCTGTGCAGTCTCCTTGATAAAGACGTGCTTGGCCTGACGCAGCTTGGTCTTGTGCTGACTCTGCTTTTCGTTGTACTTCCTAGTTGGTGGAGCAGAGGGGATTAACCTCAGAAAAGCAACTACTTCTCCACGTGTTGTAATTACCGATTATGCTATAACCTTATTCAGCTGATCAGAAAATACATAGTAATTTGTTAGCCATAGTTCATTTTATTTTCGATGTAAATATCTATACTAATGCGGGTGTGTGTCTCACCTGACGTGTGTGTCCAGTTGGAGGAGAACTTGCTGCAGCTCCACCTGCAGTCTGTCACACTCCTGCTGACTGGCCATCAAGTCCTCCTGCAGTGTGTGGCTTGACTTCTGGCTGTCTTTCGCCTAAAGGACATATATAGCGCATACAATTTCATCTGAATTCAAAACACATTTTGAGGTATTGTTAAAAATATATAAATATTAAATATGGCCAGCAGTTGTGGCCGGGTTGTCTCAGTGGGTAGAGCAGGCGCACATATGCTGAGAGGTTTATGCCTCGACGCAGAGGTCCAGGGTTCAAATTCAACCTGTGATGATTTCCTGCATGTCTTCCCCCTCTCTCACCCCTTTCTCACCTAGCTGTCCTGTCCAAAAAATAATCTAAAAAAAATATGGCCAGCAGTTTAATGTGATGACTGACACATGTATACCGACTTTGTAAAAATGCCAGTTAAATGTCAAGCAGCACTAAATATAAAACCCTGATAACATATGACTGAATAACATGATTCCATCACCCTGCTTGTGGGAATTTACTGGGTGGCATGATGGGGCTCACTGATTGTACAAACATGGTTTTGGATATGAGTTGTCAGCACAACAAGCCGATAAAAAATGCGGCAGTTTGTGACGAAAAGTTAAAACAGATTAAACTTTTGTAGAAATGCCATACGACGTCACACTGCGGTGGCCAATCATGTAACCGCCGATTAGACTTGTCGGTCCGTTTTGAGGCTGTAGAAAAACAAAAGCACTAAACTGCCCAGGAGTTTGTTAACAGCTGACTGTTTCCTGCAACAAGCTCCAGCGGAAATCGCAGTCTCTTCTTTTTTCTTTTTCTCTGTGAAATGAAGCTGCTTTCAAGTGCACTTGAAAATGTCGAGATCATAAAAACACTCAAACTGTGAAATATAAAGTCTACTTGTGCTACATTAGAGGGTTAAAGTACACAACAGTACGTCACACAAATGACATTCCCACACCGCGCACAACCTTGTGGCAAATCACCAAACACTATGTGAATGCAGCCTGAGAAATAATGAGGAATGCAAATTTTAATCCTATTTAACCGGAAACAAATTAAAAAGCATGTACAACAATGGCTATAAACTGTGAATCACATTTGATCAACATTTTGAAATGAGTGTGAAAGGTGCCTCAGGTGTCCAAAACCCTGCAGTACCAATACTATCTGATGAGCTGCTGTACACACGGTACCTTACCTCCTCTCGGGCCTTGCTAAGCTCAGCCTCCAGGATTGCCAGACGGGTGTCCAGATGCTGGATACGGTGGCAGAGCTCAGAATTTGTCCTGGTCATGGAGGACTCCTTCAGCCTCAAGGAGCGAATCTGCTGCTGCAGCTCCTCCTCACGCTGCTCTAGTAGCTTCCTGAGATAGAAATGAAGGAAAAGATGGATAGAAGGATGGTCAACAAAAATAGTGTTATCAGAATCGCACCCTAAAATTTGCAATGTTGGTTAAGGCACTACTACTGCTACCAAGTCAAACTGGGCAGCTTGTGTGACCTGGTGATGTGCTCCTCCTGCTGCTGGGCTCTGAGGGCTGATAAGTTGTCAGACAGATCCCTGCTGTCTCTCTCTAGGCGGTTGCTGTCGCCAGCCCGGGCTTCCTCCACGCGCAACTGGTGCTGGGCTGTCTTTAGCTGCTGCTGCAGCTCCAACACCTGCCATCACAACAGAGCCACAGGCTTCACTCAGTGAGACAAACTGATAACATGAGCTCCCAACCTCCCACTAAAGTCCAGAGGATGGCAGGATTTACTGAAGGTGTCAGAAATAGTTCATAATGTTGGTGAACAACCCTGAGAAAGAGCTACTAAATCACAACAAATGTTACTCTCTACATAAGCAAGAATCATGTCCCCAGGTTTCTTCACAAGGGACAACTGGTTTCTCTTCTGTACACTCAATATTAAGATAAGGATTAACTTCATTAAAACTCATGGGAAAACTATGTCACAGAAGTTACACCGCATGTATTAGTATGAAATGATATGTATGAAGATATATATTCAAATTGTCTACTTGTAATATCACATCTTGTGCTGTGTAGCAATTTCTAAGGTATGGGAAACCATTTTCCATTAAGAGCTCAGAATGCAGGTTTCATTGGGGATCACTGATAAGCAGAACGTTAACAACAGAGGAGAAACTAAGGAGTAAAATCGCCTGGGGTCTTTGTCACAAAGCAAGTTAAACTTAATATTTGTTGTATAACCTGACTTCACTAACCAGAGATGCCAGTATGACAACGCTGGTTACCAAATAGCCCAGTTAAATCTGGGTTAACCAACCTAACTATGAGAGCATTCATTTAGGAATAGTAGAATTTGCTACAAGTCAATTAACAGCCAATGCAACATCAACAGAACAAGAGCAACAGATTTAAAACCAGATGAGATGAAAGTGCTGATATTTATGGAGAAATTGCTCCAGCACTGACCTTCTTGTCAGCAGCAATGAGCCTCGCCCTCTCGGCCTGCAGGTCCTCCTGCAGACTGGTGGTGGCGCTTCGGTTTGTGGAGTTGCGTGCCAGTTCCAACTCCAGTTCCCTGATTTTCTGCTGCTGACGTTCACACTCGGCCACCTGAGTGTGAACGCTCTGCTCCACCTGGACCAGCTTGGTCTGGACCTGCTTCAGCTCTGCACAAAGCTGAAGGAAGCATGTGAGACAACAGAGCATGAGCACAAAAGACAGATGCTTAACACCAACGTAACAACTATTCTGATAATTACAGCTTTTTGTATGGCACCTTTCTTTACTGTTGAGGTGTTAAATTTGCTCATGGTAATTAGCATTCACGGTGAAGTGAAGAGAGTGATTAGGATGATGATTAAGTGATAAATGACAAGCATTCAAGAAATTCCAACTGTGCTGTAAGTGAATACCAACCTTGAGTTTTTCCTGGTCCAGCAGGGTGTTGTGTCTCTTCAGGTCCATGTTTTTCTCCTTCTCGTAGCGCAGCTCCCTCTCTGCTGAGGTGAACAGGCTCTGGGCCCTCTGCAGGTCCTGCTTCATCTGTTTAGCCTCCTCTGTCTTCTGGCATAGCACTGAGTCCTGGAACTGAAGAGGGAGAATGAGAGACAAGGTTGGGATGTCTTTACGCTTAAGGGGAGTACAGATAAATACAGATAGCCCAGCTAAGCTTTTTTGTGGCCGTTGTGAATCATTAAGCCAATCATTCGTGCCTTGATCATTTTAATTAATGAAGAGTCTAATTCCGTAAAAAGCATGATACACCACTGGAGTTGGGAGACCTGAAGCTTTTGTGTTAATCATCAGCATTTATAATAAATAAAAAAAGAGAGGAAGATTGCCAGAAATGCTAGAGGCCGAGCTTTGGAAATGTTTGAAAAAATGCTGCCTTGGTTTTATTGGCACTTCATTTAGATCAGTGATGTTACTCAATGAAATGATATGTCAATGTCTTTATTGTCTAAACACATCATGTATGGAGGCATATGGTGGCAATGCAGCTGCTGCATAGGCCAGAGTAAAGCAATGAATAAACTGAAACTCAAAAATACTGAATACAAAGGAGACTGTGAATATTAGAGTTTTTTTTTTTTAATTGAACTGCAGAAATAACGTGGCTATCTGGGCATGTTAGGGGTGTGTTGTGTGTTATGATCGTACGTACCTTGATGCGTGCCTGGGCTTCATTGACCTGAGCCTGCCGGGCCAGTTGGTGCTGAGAAGCCAGCTGCCGCTCCTCCTCCAGCTTTGTCTGTAGATGATTCAGCTCATGCTTCACACATAAAAACTACGAAGACAAAGCACACACATATATGAATCATATATGATTCTGGCAGAGGAAATTCCCTTTCTTCTCACCTTCCTCTACAAGCAGGTTAAAGATTAGGATCTGCTTTAGTCTTTGCGCTGGTGGGGATCTAGCGCCTTACTCAAGTACACAAAAGCTGGACAGCAGCACTTTGAACCAGGGCTGTAATGTTCAAGGACATTCTTTCTACTCTACCCTGTTATCCCAATTCCTGAACATCTAAATAACTCAACAGTCATAAAAGATGATTTCACATATGAACCTTTTTGAAAAACAAAGTACCCTACCAATGAACATGTAATCCAGTTACCTGATCCAAGCCCTCATCCTTGGTCCTGTCCACTGGACTAAGCCTAGATTCTGCATGAGCTGTGTGCAATTCAGGCTTCTGGCTGCCAATAAGTGCTTCCTTTGTTGAGGAGAGTTGCTCTTGATGCCACTTGAGCTGCTCTTTGAGGCGCTGTATCTCAAGCTCCAGTCTCTCTCTTTCCCCCTCAGCTGTCAGCTTCTCTTGAACACTGCAGCTCAGCTTGGCCTGGAGCTCGGCAGTCTGCAGCCGCTCAGAAACCATCTCCTCCCTGGAACATTTGCACAATCATGCAAAACAAGTGAGCTCCGGTGTTCCAGTCCTATCTTGTGACTGGTCATGATACATGATAGATGTACCAGTTGCGGGAGTGCTATCACTTATCTCCCAACACTGATCTATTTAAAAAAAAATACTACTGCATGCATGGAACACTTTTTTACTGTGAACTATTGACTGATAACAACCTCAAAGTGTTGTGTGCTGTATGGAGGCTGCCAAGTTCAGCAGTTAGCCGGTCAGCCTGCTCTTGCAGCTGGTCAACCTGAAGCCTGTTTTCCCTCTTGACTTCCTGGGTCCGGTTACTGTCCTTGTAGTGTTCCAGCTCGTTCTGGAGCCGGTTGTGGGCCCGCTCCATCTGAGCCACCTGTCAGGCAGAGAGGCAAAAACAGGATGAAACTCATTTTAGTGGCATAAATGTCTAATTGACACATGCTGTAAAATAATGTTGACATTTAAGTGTTGTCAGGTTTATTTTGAGTTCTTTTGCTGTATTCAATAATCATTTTCTGTCGCAAGAATGTTTTTCCCAGTTTCATAATGTTTTAAAGGATTGACAAGGTGTCAGCGACAGCAAGCAGAATTGTAAAATGAACAAACCTTTTCCTCCAGAACTGCTTTTTCCCCCTTGACTTGGGTGAGGCTCTTGATGAGCGTTTTTCCTTGTTGGCATTCTGTCTGAAGGCTGTTGACCTCAAGTCTCAGCTTCTTCAGCTCTCGCTCACCGATCTGTAAAGCCTTTGGTTAAGAGAATGAGGGAATTTGATATAGTTTGTGTGTGGCTTGTAACTATATTTTTGTACATATTGTACTTTCAAAACAATACAACAATAACTCTTTAATTCAGGACTAAAATCTCTTGGAATATACATTGAATTTTAATATATTTGTGTAGCTGTGGAGTTATTGCTTTCTGTCAGACAAAGCATTGGATATGTGTGGTTTTTACCTCCTTGTCTTTTTTGAGGGCGGCCTGGGCAGCACTGAGGTCTACCTCCAGCTGTTTCCTCCACTCCTTCTCCTCAGTCAGACGAGCCTCTAGCAGAGCCAACCTCTCCTGGCTGCTGTCCCTTAGGTGCTTCATACACGGTGACAGAGGAACACTAAGCATTCATAGGTTGCACTGAGTCACGGAATTTGAGGTATACTGTATATACTCTTCCGATGTACAGGCTGATGGTCATGGTACTATAATATGAATTTCATTGCTCAGTAAAATGTATTTCCATTTTATTGAATTTGGGTTTAAATGAGATTGTTTTTGTTAAACTTGGGATACTTTAAGTTCCCTCTGCTTTTATGCAGCACAGGTGGATGGCTATACCTGTGTTGTCCTATTTATTGTCCTGTTGCTGCTTATAATACAACATTTTAAGCATTAGAATTGCACCTCTTGTGTAGTTGATGTCAACTACTGTGAAAGGAGCACAGAGGAAACATTAAATGATATTCAGAAGTGAGTAATGTCTTACCAGCTGTAAGTAGGACTCGGTGGCTTTGACCTCTTCTCCGTTCTTCAGCATTTTTTCTTGGACATCCTGCTTCTTTAGCTCTGCCTCCAGGGCTTTGATCTGCATTGACCAGTTAAGATTATTACTCAGCCATTACAGAGATGAAGGTTTCCAAGACGTTCCAAGACTAAATTATACTGTCTTTTAGTCAAGGACTAGCATTAATGAATGTCTGAGAAACTAGCTATCTAGCAGGGAAGGCTTGTATCATGTGGACGCGCCGACATTTTTGCTGTCATTACTTAGAATTCCTCATGGGGGCGACATAAACTATGAACTGTAGCTTTAAGAAAAACAATTTTTTGAGCAAGTCAGTGCTACGCATTACCCTCCTGTGCAGTCCTTCCAGTTCACCCTCATGGCGATGCCTCTCCCCCTTGCTGGCGTTCTGGGCCTCCCCTAGCAGGGCCTCCAGCTCCTCATTCCTCTCCTCCAGCTCTTCCTGTTCCTTGCGCAGCCTCTGGAGTTGCCGTTGTAACTCCCTCATCTGTACAAGCCTGTCTTCCATCACCTCATGACACCTGACAGAGAATGATGATGACTAATGTCAGAGAGAGCAGGTGGGATAGTCTTAAAGGATGTCAACATTCATTGATCACACTATTAACCAGAATGCATTTCACATATTTACCGTTTGTGAATGTGATCCTTTTGTTGAGTTGACGAGCCAGACAGATTGTTTTGTGGTTCACTGCTGATGCTGTTGTCCTTTCGATCCTCTTTGGTTACAACATCTTGGTCTGCATCAGTTATTGCCAACTGGACAAACAACACCAAACAATGCCAAGTTGCTGCAACAACACTATGAGTTTTCATTTTAATACAGAAATTGAGTAAAATAACAACCTGGTCCAGGAGATTTTTCTTCTCAGACTCTAAAGTGCGGACCCTTTCCCTCAGAGCTCTGTTCTCCACATCTAGTCTGTCATTTTGCTCTTTGGCTCGCTGCAGCTTCATCATATCTGTGAAAAGACAAAACCATGAATATCTAAAAAAATAAATAAAAATAAAATATATATAATAATAATAATAATAAATATATATATATATATATATATATATATATATATATATATATATATATATATATATATATATATATATATATATATATATATATATATATAATATTCAGTCTTTAAAGCAAACCACATGACGCATTTTAACTAACTTATGGGACTGTTAGGACTGGTTGTGTATCTGTCTGGTTATGTGAGACTGTTTACTTGCCGTATGTTTTGCCAACCATGGATGCATGTGGCTGCTCTAAGATTTGACTGATTCTCCTCAGAAAAGTCAAAGATTCAGCCAAACCCCTACCGTTGTGGAGGAAAGGGCTATTAGGGGAAATGGAACACTAACATCGTACTCCAACCTAATATGAATATAAAGGGAATATTAGAATGCCCTGTTCAAGCGTGAGAGCCAATGGAGATGGAAATATAAATCTATTGTAAATCAATGTCTCTAGCAGTAACTGATATCTACAGAAACTAAATTCAAACGAATGAAAAAATTATGTGAAGGATTAAAATAAATCTAAATATGAAAAAAGGTTGTTAAAGCATTTTATATTTTTTTTCCTAAGCACAAACAGAATCAGTAATATCCAAACAATATCCAACCCTACTAACAAGTTTGCCCACCAACATTAACAACTCTCCAGCCAACTAGAATGTTTTAATAGTAAAATAAGATCTCCAAATGTGGCTGGTGTTACCGTCACACGTTGCAGTTTTTAAGTTCGCACCCAAGTCTGTCTCACCACAGTGTTTCAGTTTCTCCACTTCCTTCCTCAGGTTCTCTACCTCCTGGGCCGTTCCCTGAAGCTCAGATCCTGAGATCATAAGCACATTTTTAATGCTATAAAGCTGAAAATATGCTGTCTTCTCATTCACACCTTTTAAAACATTTCTTCTCATATGCTGTTAATGATGTCCTGCAGTTGGCTATAACACACCAGGTTCACATTAAAAAGAAAAACAGATTAGAAATATAAAGTTGTTATATTGCCAAATCTGTAGTCTGACAACAAGTAATATTGACGTTTCAGTTCTGTATGTGGATATTAAAATATGTTAAGGTCGGAGGTAACCAGCTGGGTAGACCAGGGACTGGGGGCTGTATGTGTACATCTGGGCCTTCATGGTTACTCAGTGTCACCATGTGTAAGTTTCTTACAACCACTTTATTCTGTAACAATGTGCAAAAACAATATACAAAACTGTGAGTGTAAGTATAAAGTCCATAGAAACAATGCATCAAAGTTTACCATAGACTCACAATTCTTTGAGGGGATACATACTGTAACATAAGTCTTTGCAACATACCACTTAGGTCTAGGTTGTTGTTTTTGGCAGCATCCAGCTCATTGGTGAGTCTGCGGATGTCCTGATGAGCCATTGCCAGCCTTCTAGACGCCTCTTCAAGGTCCCGCTCCAGCCGCTGGCGCTCATTTCGCTCCTCGGAAATCTGCTCACTGTGGGCCTGATGTAAAGGAATGAAGCGTTGATGGTAAGAGTGTGATGAGTACGGCAGGAAAGAAGATTGAGTTAGACTGGAGATGCAAGTGGCCCAACATGCTGTTGTAAGAGACATGCATTCAAAGGTGGAGATTCATCATCACCAAAGGCCTGGAAAGGAGCGAGGGCAATGAGTTATAATCTTGTACGTCAACATTCACCTGCATGGAGAGACCAGTGGGACGAAAAGTACACATGCTGTTACCTGTGACATGCCATTACTGTTCAACCCATTCCAAGTACTCATCAGTTGTTAGAGAATTACATTCACAGATGCGTTACTGAGACCAATGTCATCTGCATCATTCTGGTCATGCGGATATCAAGGCACACTGTCAGCGTGGAATGCATTTCAAAAAGTGGTACCACTGTGAAACAAGCCAGCGATTCCTCTTTACCACAACATCAGTGTTAGTTAGTTACTTAGTTAGTATATGCTGTGAGGTAGAAACCTACAGGGGTAATATTGTGTTTGCTCTGACCAGACCTGCGCAGCCCAAACAGCTTCTTCCATGGACTCTGGGATGAACACTGCTGAGAGGAAAGACCCGTGTGTGCAGAATCACAACAGACACGACATAACTATCACGTGGTAACCCTGTCCTTTAACTGGAAATATAAGTTTGTCTTTTTATTGACAAACTTAATTCAATCTGAAGTTATACAGAACTGTAACTCAGCCAAGGCACAATGACAGTCACCTTACCTTTGTCACGTTATCTACGTTTTTTTGCATATCCTCTGTCTGCTGCCTTAGCTCCTCCCCCATCGTGTAGCGAATATGCTCCTGTTCAAGAGTCACCGACAGACAGAGACTCACTTAACCACGCTTACATGGGCTCCGTATTTGCCTTGAATAGTTAACCATTACATTCCACTCAAACTGTAAAGCCTTTGGACAGGTTCATTTGAAAATTCAATATGACTCTCGCCGGAAAACTTGCATTTACAGTTCAAATGATGAAAATAAACTACACCACTGTACATACTAAATTAGCCGTTGAAATGTTTTAAAATGGACTTGTTCCTTTCCTATGAAGAACGGGAATTCTGAGGAACAGCCCTCTGATGTGCGTAGGTCAGTCCTTTACCTTGTGTTGGACTTCCCTTAAGTTGCCAGTGAGGCTCTGACTTTCCAGTCTCCTCTCAGCAGCCTCCAGCCTTTCCAGTAGTGTGGCCCTCTCCACCAGCAAGTAAGCCACCTGCTCACTGGGGCTGCTCAAGCCCATCTCCCCGAGGTCCTCCAGAGCCAACATCTCCGCCAGCTCCTTGCTCTGGCTCTCTAGAAGAAAGGGGAGTTCTCACTGGTAATTAGTTTGTCCGGTAGGACTGTAAAATTACACTGAAGACAAGATATTATAACAACAAAATTGTGTACAAGTACTGTATGTCTATATGGCAGCAGATTAAGCATAAACACAAGTAAAAATTCAACCCAGAGAATGCATGCTTTGATATTGTATATTCACAGAAAAAAACATTCATGGCAAATAAAAATTGTAAGCAACGTTGTGTTTGAAATATCCCGCTAAGGGGCTCTGGTGAGCCAGGCTAGGCTACAACCCAAAGGAAAGAATGCCAACATTGCACAAAATTTGCACTGAATTTACCTTGTTGTTGTCTGATATGGTGAAGCTCTTGTCGCAAGTGTTCGTTGTCTCTCTCATAGTCTGAAGTCAGTAACTCACGCTCTTCCAGCAGCCCACGAATATGTGCAACATAGTTCTCCACCTGACAGACAAAAAGACAAAAATCCAAAAGTAATTTAGCTGTGACTTACATACCATTTTGAGCAATTGGTTTGGTCTGGTACCCATTTCAGAAATGCATGCATAGTATTATTTCAAACTATGTTAGACTGGAGGCTTAGGAGCCTTCCATCATGCACAATCCGGTCAAGAAGACTATGGCAGTGTTACAGTTGGTGAAATAAAACTCCAAGAAGACTAAGAAAACTCAAGATACCAAAATGTTCACCTCCTTCATCTCACTGGCCTGCTGGGTACGTAACGTCTGCAGCTCCTGGGTGGATGACTGAAGATTTGCCTCCCTGGCGAGCAGCTGCTGCCACAGGTGGAGCTGCCGCTCCTCCACACTGGCCTCTGGAGGCAACCCATCCTCCTGAAGTCGCATAGAAATCTGGTCCAGCTCTGTCCGCACCTGACAACCCAAAGGAAGAGCTGAATGTTTAGTGACAAGATATATTTAACACTACTAAAGTGTTGAAATGTTATATTAAACTGCAGCTTGTAAGATTTTACAAGGTAAAATACCTCTCAGTACTGTGGTGAACCACGTTGCATCTACAAATTAAAAGGTGCTGTAGGTAGGATTGTGAAGATCCAGGATTTAGCCAAAGAATTTGAACATCAACAACTTCTCAGTCCCTCCCCCCCTTTCTGCTAAAGCCCAAACGGTCTCCTAAGCCCCTCCCCCCACAAGGGAGAATGAATGCGTGTGCATGAGCAGTGATTGACACACAGTTAGACACCCCCCCCCCACCCTGATTTGTGCATCTGAACAGGGCGCGGTGGATTTTTGCAAATCACACAACAGGCTGTAGGTGGTGCCAGAGGATCTGGATTTTTTTTTTTTTTTTTTTAATTACCTACTTTATGTAGTTCTACTGGAACATAGGGTCAGTTTCAGAAAATATGACAGAAAGTTAGTTTTATAAGTCTTACCTACTGCACCTTTAAGTTTATCTGTGAATGAGTAGCCTTGGGCATACTGCTTGTCATTACAAAGCGTTGCTAGTTATAGCATAAAGTGTCATTAAGCTAAAAGCTGGTACAATTCCAAAGCTATTTATGCTCACATTTCCTCCCTGCTATAGCTTTTTGTTTTTTATGTGACACACTACAACACCTGCATCATAATAAGTATTAAAAAAATTAACTGGTGGATTACTTACTTTTGCCAAACAATGATCCAGCACACTATCCTACAAACTAAAGAATTAACAAAAGTCCTCGTCAACATCAAGGCTGTCAATCTCACTGAAAACAGATCCGTTTGTGTGACACACAGGAGAGGGACAGAACATCAGTGGCACGCCAGTACTAAACACCTGTTGCTAAATTCAATACTGTACTTTCTAGGGTTTGTAACCTGAGCAGACCCCCCATGCAGCATTTAAACTACTCCAGCAACTGCTCCAACAGCATGCAACATATTGCTAGGTATCAGGTCTCATGCTCATGTGCCTGTTGTACTTAAACATCACACCAACAGATCTATGCTCTTGCAGAACAAATGGCTAAAAGATCAGATATTAACTACAACTACCATCCAAATACTGGGGAATATTGGCTATGGGTGCAAAATATGTTGACTCCAACAGACACTTTTGCATGTAAATCTTTAATTTGAAAGTAACTTATGCTTGTTTAGCTGATGAGAAAGTAAGAATTGCCAGCAGACAATGTGGCCAGTGGACAAAAAAAAACATCTGAGAATAACAAAACAATGTCAAAATGTGCGTAGATTGCCACACAAGTTCCATCAAATATTTCTGGTGTTGAACACTGGAACAAAGCATCTCAACAGTGACTGGCACTATGTTATCTGTAACAGCTATGAATGTTACCTCGTCATGATCCATGGTCATACATTAGGTTGGATGAAGCTGCATCTGTGAATGACGAACTTTTTCCTCAATGGTGATAGTACTGATGCTAAACAACAATTTAGCCTACATGATATCCCATAGAACACAACTCAGTTTGCAATGATGTGGCAAATATCAGCATATCCTCAAACTGCATCACTCCCATTGTTGCTGCAATTCATCCATGACAACGTCTCTTGTCCTCGAGTTCCCCTGTAAAAGATGAGATACTTTAGATTTAGAACAATGCTGTCAAGTCATGTAAGGACCTGCAGTCACAAGCTTAGAGATTACACTAGCTAACATTACCTCAGTTCAGACCGCCACACTCACACTTTAACAGCTCAGTTACATTGCATCACCTGAGGCTATGCAAAGCTGCAAGATAAATTACCTATGTTTGATCTGCTGCTATGTAATCACGAGGAACTAAACATGGACAGCAATAAGGGTAACATCCCTATCATCGAAGCAGGCGCTTTCATGTCCTGCACTTGGGAACATTGCATTTATTAGCAACGAAAAATATCCGGCGGCAATTCCCTGCAATGTGAACAGTCAGTGCCGCTAGTGTTATTCCCAGTAAGTAAAGATTCCCCCTCATGAGGGATTAAACATTTTTTTGTGTTCCAGCTAACCATTTTTCCTAAAATGTCTGACGAGGAGGAGCAAACGAGGTTCTTTTTTTTATAGGACAACAGCCACTTGCATTCCTTTTGCCCACGCAAGCTCACTGGTCAGAAAGATGTGGTTAACTAATAATAACAAATTTGCTAACCACGTCGTGCTATATTAAACTAGTAAATAACCAGCACCGACAACTGCCACTACCCTCAGCGCTAGCTAGATGGTTAGTAAAGTTAGTTCCAAAGTTACCGTAGTGTACTTTACATCCAGCTAACGCTAGCTCGCTAACGGTAGCCATAGCTTTATCAAGTGGCCGCTTGGCAGCAACTGGTGGACGCCGTAAGGGTTTCGTTGTGATAAATGAAGGCTCCTGCTAGCGTTTAAGCAACTTCTTTGCAGCGGTGAAACTGGGTATGGAGTCTGTCGTTTTACTCACCTTTCAAAAGGTAAAGGCGACAAGAAAGCTAGCTAACTGCTGAGGACAGGCGTGGCGGGGTGAATTGGCTTCTACTAGCACCTAGGCAACGGCCCGTACCATTCAAGGGATGCAGGGGACAATCTATTAGACAACTTGCAACCAATCAGCTGGTGGTGTTCGTTTTATTTAAAAAATAAATAAAAAGTCCCATGCAATATTGTTGTTGTAAATGAAAGTTTTGCAAGTTGGCACAAGTAATAAACCTAACGAGTTTACCTAATCGAGACAGGGTTGGCCCAGGTCTTAGCCTAAAATAAAGTGTATGGTAATTAAACGATCTTCAAAATTGGTTTCGTCCCTGGCAACCAGGAAACATATCCAAAAAAGATAATCTGTTTGTCTGGTTTATGCTGTCTTTGGGTTTATTTGCTAGATGTAATCTCTATCATTATATCATTATTTATTCATTGTTTTCAGTTATAGTAGCGTTGGAGTTTAGTTTAGTTATAGTGAATCTTTTATATTATGTTATTGTTTATGGCTTTTGAAGAATAATGTATCATCCATGGATGTAAACAGCAGGGGGCGACCAACTAGAATTAGTCTTTTCCTCGAGGGAGGTGAAATATCAGAGAATTTTGTCATGAGTTTAGCATTTTGCTCAATCACCTTATGATATTTAGCAATTACTTATTTGATAAAAATTAATGGAGAAATAGGCATTCATATAAACGTTTTTAATCCATGAATCCTTACTACTTTTTTTCCCCAAGATGTAGACTAAGCAGAGTCAGATTCCCTGTATGTGTTTACACTTACTGGGCCATTCAAATTGTGTATTGGTGTTTTAATACTTCATCAGTTGTTGTTTTGCAGTGACCTTCACTGACCCTATGTGCACTAGGCATATTTACGTGTCCCGCCCAGATGTTTTCTGTGTGACCAGTGCACCCTGAATACTCATGCTCTCATGTAGAAATGTTAGTTATGTTGCAGCTGTATGTTTATTTTTCATATCTGCCCTAACAAGGCTGGGATCATGAATGGAAGAGATATGGTAGAATGGTCATTATGCCGTGTAGGCTTACTGTTTACAGAGGAGGTCTTTTCATGTGGTTTTATATGCCTTCACTGCCTATGGGTGGGCCTCATTTGAGTCTTTTTTTGGACAGTTATGTTGTACTGAGGGACTACGAGGTACAGCTAAAGGGAGCTCTGTTCTGCACAGAGGAAATGGGCGTTCTCCGTGGAAAGTTTGGATGGAGTGACTGAAAAAAATAAGAGGGGTGTGGTAAGACTGGAAAGGAGCTAGAGGACCACCAAGAGGGACACAATGTTGTAGAGTGGTGAAGCTGCTTCTAAACTGCTCCAGAGATCTGATTCAGAGGGACAGGCAATACTCAAGGTGAGTAGGTAGTTTCATGACTTTTTACATGATTTAGATACATGCCTTGTTAAATCATGGTTTAAGTTCATTTCAGAACAAATATTGGTAGCAAAAAAATCTTGCATGTTTTTGTTATCACACTTTTTGTGTGCCATAGCAAGCTTATTTCAACAACAATGTTACTCATTATATCTTTGTAATGTGTAAAAAAAAAAATTCACAACCTTTTGCTTTGCTTTTTAAACCCTTTTCACTGAATGTTTACCTTTCACTGACTTAAATGTGATGGATGAAATCTAGTGTAATGACATAATTTGATCTTAATCGTGACTCCACCACCCACCCAAATGGACCTCTCCTACAGATGAAAATCTTATCTTTTTTTTCCTCTAAGGCATGTCTCCTTATTGTGAAGTTAAATTACTGTCACTACAGCTTCGATTGCCTCTTTAGTGTTTGCATGTGCACTACTACTGTACAGTACAATGTCAAATAGCTTTTTCTCAGACTTTAATTTCCTCTAAGTTAACACGTAGAGCAGCATTAATGAAATCCAAATTACAGACTGTTTACCCCATGTAATTGGTTCATTGGGTAAATATTTTGGAACCGTTTAGATTTCAATAGGCCCGCCCAGGTTCTCTGTAGGTTTGCTGTACGATAGTAACACACAGGCCAGTCAAAGAGAAGTTTTAGAAATAACTCATTGCACTCTGTTTGCATGGTCTTACGCAACACAGAGTATGCTCTGTCCAGCTACTCAGAATTTCCATTTTATGTTTCGAGGCAAAACAGGAAAGTTCCCTTACACTGATTTTCACTGTGAAACCAGCAAACATGTTACATTGGTCACACACTATTTCTTTGCTAACTGTGACGTTGGATGCAGTTGCTCAGGAAGCCTACATTTAAACGGTTTTGTTTGTTTTTGGCAGCGAGTTGAAAATGGCATATCTGCTTATGTTTGTGACCCTGCTGCATCTCATCACACTGGCAATGCAGTTCATTGCAACCATGGAGAAGGTAGTAGTCATATTAAGGACATGTTTGTTTGCTTTAACTGTCTGTATTATTTCATAACTTCAACACATCCACCTGTGTGTATCTTGTCTAATCTCTCTTTAAAGTCCTGGTGGGTGTGGGATGGCTTGCAGAACTCAGACCTGTGGTACAACTGTAGGTTTGACAACTTCACAGAAACTTGGTTGTGTGCATCCACCAAAGAAACTGGTAAGCAACAATGTAATTTTGTATACGCCCACACATTAACATTTCCATCCCAAAGGTAAAGTCCACAAACCAAAGACTGGTTTTTAGATGTGGGAATGTTTTCCTTTCTCAGAGTGGCTTAAGGCAGTGCAGGTCCTGATGGTTCTCTCGGTGGTCTTCTCCTCGGTCTCCTTCTTGGTGTTCCTGGGTCAACTGTTTACCATGTCTAAGGGTGGACTCTTCTACTTCACTGGGCTGTGTCAAGTCTTTTCAGGTAACACTTGAGTGAAACAATGTCCCGCCGACATGATGAGTCCATTTGAAAAGGGTGATGCTTGCTCTCACAAATCCATGGTTGGCAAATAAGGTAAATGTTGAGACCGGGCCCTCTATATTTTTAGTTTAAGTTCAATTAAACAATGGTATAATCCTTGAGTACAGTGGCTGTACCTTTAGTTTACTCTATGTGATGGCTGAATTGGTACAAACCTATAGCGGATCAGGTACATCTAAGGCCTATTATGATCACAAATGTGCCTGTTATGGCAAACTTGCAATCAAATCTACTTCTGTTTCTTAAGTCTATATTGAATGGGTAGGCATAACCCAAACACTGTCACAGATTTTGCGTACCTTACAGATATAATGTTTCTGTGACACAGTCTGAACTAAAAGCTATTATATTGTGATGTATTCATGTTGTTTTGCCCAAGGTGGGAAGGGAGTGGTTGTTGCTATCACTCTATTGTATATGACATGAATCAATAGGTATATGAAATGAAGCAGGTTACAAACATTGTAAACTTTTCCACACATCCCGCTTCTAAAACAAACATCACAATAGCTAATGTTCCTTCTTTCTTTTTTTTCTTCTTTTTTTAGGGCTGAACGTCTTTTCTGCAGCTCTCATCTACACATTACAAAATAAGGCAATCCTTCAGGACTCCAGAGAACTGACATTAGGACACTTTGGCTACTGCTTTATCCTGGCCTGGGTGTGTGTCCCCTTGTTGCTGTGTAGCGGGGTCATATATATCCACCTGCGTAAGAAAGAGTGACCAGAAATGGAAAACAATGCGGAAAAAGTGAAAGAAAAAAAAACAATTTGTCTTAAACATAATGCAGGAGTCACAGAGTAACAAATGCTTATGTTATGATTTTTGCTCAGGCTTCGTTTAATGTGACAATTTTTTTGAATTGTAGATATTCTCAGAAAATAACTTTCTCTTGAACATTGAATCCTCAATATCAATCCAATATACAATGCTCAACATCTTTTTAAGACATGCTTTCTAGGCTATAAGGGTTTTTTGTTGTCCTGTGTTGACCAAGGAAGGTAAATACCAAAGCAGTGTTATGTACTTTTTAATTATTGTAGGTGTCATGAGCTATTTGAATAGCTTTTGATTTTCCCAAGAGCAAACTGGAAATATGTATATTTTTTTTACCTAAAGCTGATATCAAAGAATATAACCTATTTAGTGCTTTCAATAAATATCACAGACAAAAAAGGTGTACAAAATCTATTGTTACATTTATTGTGAGGACACCATTTGTTTTTGATGATATTAAATTGCACATTTGATACCAAATAAGTCTGTAAATAACAATTGTAGACATTATTTGATCATATTAAACTATCTAACGTTACAGAATGTATAGTGTGTGTGTCGTGTGTGTTTGTACCTGATGTTACAGAGAGGAAAACGACTGAAGTCGTTGCCATAGCGATCGAACACTTTTCCAACAACTTAGCTTCATCAGCTAGCTAGCTAGCTAGCTACTTTGTTAAGAATAACAACAAAAAACTAGCACAATACCGGACGTGCGTTTACCATAGAAGCGGCCTTTCTTGTGATAATGGAATCTAAACCTCGTGTTGTAGGAACAACATCCAAGATGATTCCTCTTGCCCTACCTAAAGGAACAGACAAGTTATGTGAACTTTGTCAAAGAGAAGCGCGCCTGCAATGCACCGAGTGTCAGGTCACCTTTTACTGGTAAGATCGAGTTATCGTAGCTAACGTCAGCTGTTTTTCTACCATAAAACGTTAGGGCTGTCCATTGCTGTCAGTTCATTTATTTCTGAGAACATAGCTACATTTCGAATACCACAAGGTAAGTAGTCTTGTGATTATTTTGTGTGAGCCTCTTCAAACCACAGTTCGGACGTTAGGTGGCAGTGTCCGCCATATTGTTTCACAGCAACACAAAAGAGAGAACACGTCGGCATGAAGAGCGTTCACGTGACTGTGTCGTCAGGAGGTCAGGAGGAGGGAGAGGAACAGCTGGAAATGAAATCACCCAAAACGGTTCTTTTTGTTCATGTGACTAGGAGCTGATGCCTGCGCATGTTCGATCATTTGAGTTGGTCCACATCAGCTTGTTTTTTTATGCAAGCCAGCATTACCTTTTGCGTAGATGGACATAGCTTAAGAGTCAATTACAGATCATAAGATGGTGCCCGGTGAAATTCTCATTGGCACAGTATGGGGAGTGAAGAGGAACACGTGGTGGCAGGCATTCCCCCTGCAGGGATTTATGTGAATGGATGAACCACTAAACCAGTCTTACAGGGAGCTTACAGACAGTTATTGTGCTTGCTTCCCCTCATAGTCTTTACAATGGAGTAGGCTATAAGTCAAGCACACTTCTTAAATTAGGTTAAACATTATAGCCACACACACGGATATATATATATATATATATATATATATATATATATATATATATATATATATATATATATATATATATATATATATATATATAGAGAGAGAGAGAGAGAGAGAGAGAGAGAGAGAGAGAGAGAGAGAGAGAGAGAGAGAGATCAAAACAAGGAATAGAGGGGGAGAAAACGAGTTTTTATTAGAACTGAAGCAATTACAGTAGCTTATATATCTCAACTTTTAAATCTAGTTGAGAGATGAGTTAGGCCTTGTTCTTTGTCAGAGCACCATCATGATTTATGTCTTTGGAACAGGTCACTTTGGCTCAAAATAAGGCTGTAAAGCTATCACAATGTTAGGAGTGAAATGGTTTATTGGAGGCCGTAATGCGCCATATATTATCAGGCTGCTGGCTTACTATCCAGACTAATGTTTGTGGTGGCTGTTTATTATTAGGCAGATTAAGAGGAATTATTTAAAGAAAGCTCAGCAGAGACAAGAAAGTGCAGTGGCCCTGAGTGGTGACTGAGAAGAATCCTTGATTTGTGTGTCAGTGCTACTGTTGATGTGACGTGGCCAGATCACTGCCTGCTCGCTGCTTCTGCCTCAAGCACAGAAACACAAATATGCTGGCGCGAACACACATCACAGTAGAAAAAAATGCAAGGAAAACCAAGACCGTTTCCACAAGTGTGCAGGAGAGGAGAGCCATATGAACAAAATTACAGACCAGTTATGTAATGGCATACAATTTAGTATTCCCTCTGTGCACTTTTTTTTAAATGGGATAGAGGTTCTGCTTTGGAAATGTTAGCACTTCACAATTCAAACCAACTGATATATACTCATATAGAAACATTTCACTGTTGATTGTACTTGTTACTGTGTCTTTAGATTTGAAGTTAGTCTGAGCCATACTTTTAAACCATTCTTAAAGAGACTACTATTTTACACTTACAGTAAAAGTTGCAGCTCAGTTGTTCAGATCATAGCAGGGGAAACAGGTTTGATTCCTCAGCCACATTGTGCCCAGAGGGGATATTTAATATGTTAAAAAAAGTTTAAAACAAAGCCAGGAGGACTCTCTGGATCCAAGGTGGCTGCCACAAGAGAAAGAACCTGAGGCAACTGAGCCCCATGAGGCAAATTCGTGACATTGGGTTATATAAATAAAATTGAATCGCCTTGAGGGAGGGAGTCAGTTTGGGAATATACAATTGACCTAAAGTTGCAGTCTTTAAAAAAAAAAAATATATATATATATATATATATATATTATTCCTCAGTGATGAAGAGCACCAGCAGGCTGACTGGGTGGGGATCCATGAGAGAATCTGTCAGTTGCTTGCTCCCATTCGCACCCCAACACTCTATAGTCTCCAGCGGGCTGGCCGCATTGAAACGCAGCTTAAAAAGGTGAGGATGTACAGTATGTGATGCAATCGGATCACATGCACACACAGACATCCTGTTTTGAGTTTGAGTCTTGTTTACATTTCTAACTGTCAAGAATGCTAAGAATAACATGGATTCTGAAAAGCCTATATCTCTAGGCCATTTTGAATTTTCTTCTCAGAAGTGTGTGCTGTCCAAACCTGGAGAACACAATGTCCAACAACAACAAAAACAGCATAGATTCTGACAAATTCTCACATAGACTGTTATCTTCAGGAAACAGTCCTGGTAAATCCATAGAAATTAAATAGCAAAAATATGCAGTGAAAATGTTGTGAAACACATTTAGAGTAGATGGAGGTAGAGAGACAATAAGGCTGATATTTTAGTTGAGGAAGAGAAAGGAGATTCATTAGTGCACTCCACACTTTTACAGTCTCAGTTCTTACCCTCTAGTCTTATTTCAGCAGGAGTGTGTCACGTGCTGTGACTGACATAACTGCAGGGAGCCGCAGAAAAATGTGCTTTTGCTTTTCCATTGAGAAAATACCATCAAGGAGAAACAGCTTAGAAAGTTATGTTTTTCTTAAAGTTTCAACTTTAAGAAAAAAATAACTTCTTGAAGAAGATAAAGATTGTCTTCTGAAATGTATTTTTAAGGTTCCTTTTTGGTTCCTAGTCTGGTCAAGTTTAGTGATTAATGTTTGGATGTTACTACAGTGATAGTCAAGCTAATATTGTCAGTAAATAAGTGGTTTACTCCAGTGAATTGTTATGTAATATTCCTGGAAGCAGAGTCTGATGAACTAATTCAAAAGTAACCTGACATGAACCTTGGTTTTGGTTCCCTACTTAGGCGGAGCTTATTGAAATTTGCAGGCTGGTGGCTCAGAGCAAGCTGTCTGAGGGGAAACACCAGGAGGCTCTGCCTGCTGCCCAGTTCTGCCTGCGTTGTTCCATAGACCTCCATGGCCCCAGTAATGTCCAAATGGTCCCTGCCTACCTGCTGCTGGCTGAGGCTAACATGGGTGAGGAAGGAGCACAAAATGGTTTCTCAGCTCAAATTGTCTCCTTTCTCCTTCCTATATATGATGTTTAGTGCATGACTGTCTGTGTGTGTGCGTGTGTGTCTGTGTTTATAAAAATATGAATTTGTGTGTGTATTTGTACTTTCCAGGTATGGGTAATTTAGCTCGGGTGGCAGAGCTCCTGTCCCAGGCAGAGTGGGCGGTGTTGAAGAGCCCAGAATGTGGTCACGCAGTCCGCCACCGGCTGCACAGGAGCCTGGGCCGCCTCCACACTGCGACTGGAAACCTGGAAGCAGCTCTGCTTAACTTTGCAGATGATGTCTGTGTCATAAGTAACACACTCCCCAGAAACGGCTTCAATACATGATTCTTTTTTCAACTGTTCAATAACTTTATTGATAATCAATATGAAGCCACACTTTGCTCACCATATTAACTTGGCATGTGCACCCACCAACATTGAACCCCTCCCCCCACCACCACCACTATATATGAATATACCTTGTAAAAAAATGTCTGTTTTTTTCAGATATACTTTGCCAGTGAGGAGTATGGTCTGGATAGCACAGTTACCTGTGGTGGTTACTTTCTCATGGCTGATGTGTTTACCAAGCAGGCCAAGATGCCCATTGCTCGTTCCTTGTACTCTCAGGTAAAATAAAACAGATGTAATTATAAAGAGGCAATTTGGCCAAATCCATTTTTGTTCATGTGTTTCATGGTTTTTCTTTTATTGCTCATATTGTAGGTGGCACGTACTTGGCACGGCCATCTGACCAAACTCCTCAAGACCCACACCCAGAATGTCCAAAATCCTGACATGTTGTTGGAGTCCTCTTATGGTGCGTCTTGTCATCAATTACGCACATGTAAATGTAATATGGAACCATACAATTTTTTTTTACGTTTTGTCTATCGATCCTTCACTACATCACCAATCCATCATAGGCTCCACTTGCTAAACAGCTTCATTGGCATATCACTAAAAAAAATAAGGTCAACAATATCTATATTTAGCTGAGCTGTTTTGCCATGCAATCCGAAAGCTAAACTCCAGTTTACAGTAGCATGCTTAGGGCTGACTAGAGACCAATGCTGACACATCTCTGGCTGTGCAGTATCCGCACCACTACCCTCTACCGCAGCTGCTGCCCTACAGATGATGCTAAGCCTGTTATCTGCAATGCAATTTCCCAGGCTTTCTGGGATGTTTACCAGGGGAAAAGTGTGTGTGGAAGGGAAGGTTGCTTACACAAACTAAACAGAAGATGCAGGCAGACTTGAATTCACTATTAAAAGCATTAAATGAATCAGTTGTTTACATTTCAAGTGTATTAATGTCCATGGTAATATACTGTAAAAGCTAAAGGACATCTTTGTCTCTATCCATGACTTTCAATCAGATAAAGCCCAGCTAGTTGAAGTGGACGATATGTTAAAAAACATGTTGGAGTTTGAGCAGAATGACTCCAGAAAAGACTCAACTCAGGTTGCACTGGTGGACCACTGCCTGGCAATGCTGTGGTTCCTGGGAGGAGACTCCCTAAAGGTGAGTCACCCAACGAGGGGGTCCAGGCATTAAAGGTTCAGTTTGACACAATGATACAGTATCCCATTTCCTCCTTATACGTCCTACTTTGTAGGACCGTCTCAAGAAGGGATTATCTCTAATTGGTAAAGTCGTGACGATGAGGTGGGAATTAGCGGGGGTTGATTTGTCTCAACACTCTGACTTCCACCTTGATTTCCAGTCTCTCTCTAATGTAATTGGATGCTATTTGTGGGTGTAAACTGCACCTCTTTAGATGTGGGATGAATTATCTCTAGTTTGTCAGGCAGGCTTAGAGAATGAGGCAGCAATGCCGTAATTGTGGCCATACCACTGACTGTACAGGACGTTCTGTACCAGCAAGGTGACTGCCACAGACTCAAAACCTTGTCGGGGGTCGAAGTTCTTAGGCAGGTAGACATTAAAGATTGGATAAGAGCTTATGGCTAAGTGCAAGTAGTCTCACTTTAGCAAACATATATAGACACAACACCAAACAGTTACAAAACAGTTTATGTGTTTGTTTTGGCATTCATGTTATTATCTGGTGGTTTGGTGGGTTGTTACGGCTAGATGAAATACAATAGTTTTCTTTTACTTCATCAACAGCTACACCAGTGTTCCAAAAATACTGGGCTAAAAATGCTGAACATATCAAGTTCCTTATCTTTTTTTAATGGTGCCTTTTCTCTAAGGTCATGTTAAACCACAATGGCCTTGGTGCCAAGCAGAGCCAAAATAATACCATTTACCAGCACAGTTACCTCCTGCTGTTAAATGTTATACAGTTCAGTCCAACTGTCTATTTCCCCCTATACTGTATTTATTGAACTACAAAGTTGAAAAAAATACTAGGCTGCACTGGAACCTGGGTATTCACTAATGAGAGACCTTTGGGTGGACACAACACTAAATACGCATACACAATTCATATTCCCAGCTGTTTACAAATCTGCAGGAATTCCACTGCAAACCCCAATGAATTCCACATTGTGCTTGGCATGTTTTCATCTAGGCATGCATGGTTTAAGCTGACCAGGTTCCAATCCAATTTTCAGTGATATTATTATATAAGTCTGTTTTATTCTCCCAAGAGAGTCTAACAGCTGCAGCTGCTGTGTTTGTTTCCGTTTGTGTGCCAGGCACTGGAATTTGGCAGCACCGCCCTGCAGGCCAGCCAGCTGATACCAAACCATGACCTGACGGAGCCCATCCAGGGCCTGCTGCAGCTGGTGCAGAATCTGCAAACAGAATCACATCCTGGTTCTGACTAGTCACCATATCTGCCCTGCCGGTTCCTTTGCTTAGAGATCTGCTCCATCAAGACATCTGTTTAGCCCTCCATTGATTCACCCTTGTAAATGTAGAAACAGCTGAATTGGTAACAAATAAAAGGTTTATGAGTACAGTGCCTATGATGTCATTTAGGGTTTATCCAGATGTTGTGAATAGTTATTGTGAGCGGATAATGAAAAGATATTCGCTTGATAAAAGCAGTACAAGGGAAACACCTTTTCATTGGTTTTGATAATGTCTCATCTTTATTTGAATCTAAAAAAAAAGGGGGGGGGGGGGTATATATTTACATCATTTTGCACATTTGTGAATTACATGATTTTGGGATCCATTTTGTAACACTGTCAGAATGATACAGAACAAAATAACGGTGAGGGCATTTGCTAAAACCATTTTTTACGCAATGTTTTTGCTTACCTCGTACCTAGCAGTCCAGAACCTCATTATCAATTCACCATATGGAGATATAATGAAAGACATCTAGTGTCTATATATCATCAACAGCGCATGAACATTGCATTTTCCTCCTGCAAATCAAAGTATATTGTAAACCTTAAAGCAAACCTCAGGTTCGTTTTAAAACACACGGACATAAAATGAACCCGAAAATTGCTGGGAAATCCTTCATATATACAATTCTGTAACATTTATTTATTATATCAAAACAAAGAATCACTTTTTAAAATCATCTCACTACTAGTGTTACTAGTACTGAATTACACAACAAAACGTTTGTTTTTTGGCATTCAGATTTCATTTTTACGTGTCGAGAGGCAGCAAAACATGGAAACACTTGGATTTCCGCATATTCCCTTTTGAATTTTTGAGCCAAATATACATTAGCAGCAGTTTGGAATTAAATAGTAACCTTGTGCTCTGTTGTGTTGTTGTACACAGTGACTAGTCCAGAGGTCCCTACATGTTTGTTCCAGGCTGTCCAAGCACCAAGCAGGCCAATGCACTTTTGATCATTTTGTGATTTACATACGTTTGTCTTCCTTCCGTGTCACTAGCATGCAGCGCCCGTTTCTTTCAGTAGCTGCCATGCCTTGTATCCTCTTTCATGGCCATTGATCTATAAATACCAAGCAGAAAGAAACCCACCTGAACTGGGATCTTGACACACCTATGATCTGTAAAGCATTGCTCCCAGAGGAAACCAGACAATGAAAAGGCATTGTGGAAGCTGTTGGGGCACAGTAAAATGAACCTGAAATGGATAGATGTGCTCTGTGTGCATATGGATGATGTGTAAACTACAGATTTAAATAGCAGGGCTGCAAGAGAGATATGAACATTTCACTCTTTCCTATGGCTGGCTTGTTAATGTCTTGAGGATATGTGATCTTTGATTGACACTTACACATACACAATGTTGAATGACACAGGCTTCAATAAAAAGACGAAGACTTCAAAAAAACAGGGGACGACAACAACTGGAGATAGTTCACTCATATAAGCTTTTATGTTTGGACTTGTTGATGATGAAGCCCACCGGCCCTTGCATGTCAGGAGAGTGGATCAGCGGATTTCACAGTTTGTTTGTCAGAGACTTTCATTATTTAGATACCGGGTAACATCACAGTAGTGTATGTAAATAGTGTTATTTTCTCAGCAGAGCCACTGAGATCACATCACTGAGATGGCAGCAGGCTTAAAATAAAAGCTGCCGTTCCTGTTGTCTGGTGGGTTTAGATTTGGAACCTTTAAGCAGGCCTGTTAGATTCCAGGCAGTTAGTAAATTCTGCCCACAAAAAAGGAAAATAAAATCAAGCTTCACAGCGGTTTCACTTTATTGAGACAATATTAGTGCGCAAACCACTTTTTTTTCTTTAAAAAAAAGCATAAATTAGGAAGAAAACAAGGAACAATATAAAACAAGCAAGGAAAAAAAGTGCATGTTAACCATGGTATACACCACATTGTCTTATACTGTAGTTTACAACCTTTTTTTTCATTGTGTTTCATTTCATTGTTTATCTTTTTGTCTGGCTGTAGTTATGTGTAATGTTTTTGACATGTCTCTAGGCTAGGATGGGTGTATCGTGCCATCGGGTGTCAGGGGTGAGATCCAGGCTGCTTCCCTGAGTTGTCTTCAACAGAAAGGGTTATGAGTCTAAAAACATTGACGTCACTATGTAGAACTACTTAGGGTTTACATTTGTGCTTTTGATCAGAGCTGTAAATTATTCTTAAAATGGGGAATTTCAGTATTTCTCAATGTGGACCCTACTTTCCCATGCATTTGTGTCCAAGTGACTAATCTTTGGTCCAGTATGGAGCGAGAACGCTGTAACCGGCAGCCGCTAACCGGGCTGCAATGAAATTCTATTGGGCAAATGCGCACCGTCAATTTCTGTCCACTGAAAGTGGCGTTTCTGTCACTGACAGGCACAGATTGTTATTCAGTGTCTGACTACATTATGGGAAGATGGAAAGGTTGCCCTTATCCTGCCATGCTTTCGTGTGTAACTTACTGATGCCAGGTCAACACAGTAACTTAAGCTAATAGCATTAGCTTACCTCTGCTCAGTCTGCAGCTCAACACTCTTGGAACAGCATTTTTCTTGTGCTTTGGTATAGAATTTCTTCTCCTCTTTGGCTGCCAGTAGTCATCCACGCTCAAAATGGTCACTGCAGACCGGATGGTCTGCAAGGCGCAGTGTATGGACCGCAGTGTTAGGATTCATTTGTAGCTGTAGCAAAACTAGCCTCAACTTCAGCCTGTCCGTATCCAAAGGTAATGTCTATGAAAAGCTGCGTGAAGTGTAGCTCGACATTTCTTTTGCAAAATTTCAGAAATGCACAATTGAAAATCGTTTAGATAACACAAAGCTACGCTGTCTGCACTCCAAAACAACAAACTCCCCAGAACTCCTTTCTCCCCACTCGCGTTCCACACAATAAACATCCATGGGTCTTCCTACAAATCACCTTGTGAGATTTCAGAACGAGACTTCACCATCTTCCCATAATGTAGTCAGACACGTATAATGTCAGTGACAAAAACGGCACTTTCAGTGGACGGAAACTGACGGCGCGCATTGGCCCTATAGGGTTACATTGCAGCCCGGTTCGCGGCTGCCGGTTAAAGCGTTCTCGCTCAATACTGGACCAATTTCAAAGATTTCTGTCCACATTAGTCACTTAGACACGAATGCATGGGAAAATAGGGTCCAGCTTGGAAAATACCAAAATTCCCCTTTAATGAACGGCATTTACCCTAGCATACCCTACCTCTATGTTGATAGTTACTTCAGAAGGCATACAGGAGGTAAATCTACAGGAATAAAAACCACAAGCAATACGCTCTTGGCCACTGAAATCCCTGGATTTTTGTTTTCCTTTCTTTTAAGAAACAAAAAAAGTGACATTCTGTTCAAAGAGACTGCAAAAAAATAGTTCCCATTTTTTATTTGTACATCATGCCAACATATGTTGTGAGTTAGGATCCTTCATTTCACGTTATCAAAAAACAAGGTGAAAACAACAAAAGTATAATCTACAAATCATATGACTGAGAAAACACAGCTAACCAAATCCATAAATCTTAGCACCAAACTTGAGTTTCAACCTTTCAATATTGCAGGTCTGTACAAACAAATTGGTCTACAATAGCTTATGAAAAATGTCAATGTTGGCAGTTATGTCAGCCGTTCCAGTTTCATTAGCTGTATACTAGTATGCACTGAAGTTAATTCGCTACCTAAATATTTACAAAAACAACTAAAAAAAAAAAAAAAAAAAAAAAAGGAATAAAAATAATACACAACTACGTTTTTAGCTCCTAGACATAAAGGGAAGGAACACCTGGTATATCAGGGGCCATTTGAAAACCACAAGGATCCTGGCTGATATGTTCTGTATGTTTGAATATGTCATCCTGTGGCAGTGAGAAGTCACTGTTTTGAGGTATATTTTGTTCGCAGGTGTAGACGCAGCTTTCACACTCTCATGTTTCTTAAATATGTTAACTGAGCGAGAGAGAAAAAAAATGCATTGGTTTATCATAAAGTGCTAGACGTTATGAATTTTAAAATGCAGCAGGCTGCTGCTGCTGGTAAGGCTAATCAAACAAGCTGTCTAGGAATGTAAAATTAAAAATTGAGTCATGGCACTTAATTCATTTTTATATTCCAGGTTGTGACTCTCTAACAGAACTGCTATTTGTTATTTCCACTACCTTGCACAGGTAAGGGCAGTTTTTCTTACATTTACATTAGCTGCTTCATTCACAGTAAACAGAGAATAAATTAATGGACACCGTGTTAGCACCAAGGATGATTTTCTGGTGCTGTGAGTTTGTAATCTGAGTTGATAATTTTCCTATTTAAGCATGAAAGGAAAATGGTTCTGACAGCACAGCGTCAAGCCTCTTATTCACTCAATGAAGCAGCTCCGGCTACATTTTGGTATTAGTGGGATTTTATGGATTGTATTAACAGAAGAGTTAAAACATTGCGTATACATTATGTTGTAGTTGGATTTACAACATATTGTCATGTAGTGAATTCATGTCTCCTTTCAGTTATTATGAATAGCAGTAAATTTGACATGACATTTCTCTATCTCCAGTTGCTGCTGATCCCCATCCTGTTCTGTGTCCTTGACAGGAGCACTACGTTGCTACATAGGAACTGTCAGTATAATGTGCCTAGTATAAGGATGTATTCCTCTCCCAAGGAGCTTATCACTTAAAAAAAAACACTTAATTTCGCCTCCAATCCACCACACCCCTTTTTATAACAACATGCTGTAGATTTTCTCCTTTAAATAATATGGTATAGTAAGGATACAAATATGACAGGCGTTTGCCTTTATGAGAATCCCACACCCACCTTCACCCTCACTATTTTGCAAAATAGAAACTAGGAGAGGCCAAATAGGCAGTTATCTTACGTACTATATCCCACTCTTGCCAACATGCTGCAGTGTGAGCTAAGTTTGGATAGTGGGGTTTGCAGTTTAGGAGTAGAGGTGCAAAGCGAGGAGAGTCAGGGGAGCAGCCTCAGATCTTTGTTATTTGTGAAGGGAGTTAGTAGGAGACTCATGTTTTGGCGTTTGTGTTTCTGTTGTTGTGCCTGTATGTGTGTTCTGTTTTTCTCCGCTCTTCTTTTGCATTAACATCCAATGTTTTCATATTTTTTGGATCAATATGTGTTTTTAAAAGGAATGTCTGTTGCCATGCGTACAGGTGTGTGTATGCGTGTTTTCAATATGTATTGGTGGTGTTTTGTGTGTGCAAGAAGCTGCTTGAATCTTACTCAGTCAATAGTTTGATCTCATTGGCGAGAAGGGTGTTGAAGTTGTAGGCTGGATCAGGGAGGTCAGGGAGATCGGGCAGGGTGGGGGCTGTGGACTGGCAGGGCGAGGACTCGGAGGGCTCAGCCAGCTCCGGGTCACTCTCGCTGGAAGTGGATCCCACACTCATGTTGCAGACAGCCTCGGGCAGTGAGCCACCGCCAGTGGGCACAGGACACACCTCAGGCTCACTGCTGGTCTCACTGGTGCTCGACACGACGGACAGCAGGGACATCTTACGAGTGAGGCGGCTGGGGAGCAGCGAGAGGGCGTAGTCGGCAACAATGCCTGCCACATCCATGCCACAGACCTGGTCGAAGGCGATGAAGCCCACATTGGCATTGGCCTCGCAGACCACAAATGAGCCATCATTGAGCTGCAGAAGGTCAATGCCACACACATCCATGCCGAGGATGTTCGACACCTCTATGGCCAGCTGTTTTCCCTGCTCGCTCAGTGGGCACATCATACCTACACCACCTAACAATCCAGAGACAGAGACATCAAACTAGTTAATACTCACCACAATCTGTGGTTCATTCACTTCACCATCAAGCTCAAAAATAATGCATTATGAACCAAGAGCGGCCCTAACAAATATGTGATTGATTTCAGAAATATTTTTTAAATAATTCCGCTTTTTTAAATATTTAATATCATCGAATCACATATCACATCAGACATTGTCAGTGCAAGTGTCAACATGATCCGTTTCGTAAATGCAGAATAATCGGATGACTGGTGTCCTAAATATGTCACAGCGCATTACAGCCTCAACTAGACCAAAACAGCTCATGCTCTGACATTGAAAATCAGTCCCATCAGCTGGAATGTTGCGTCGCTTCATGTCTCCAGGGCAGATTCAGGACAAGCTTGTTGATTTGGCACTGTTTCCCAAAAATGGTTTATATAGCAGATGGAGCAATGAACTTGATCAAAAATGTAGAAAGCTCCTGTGACCATTAAATATTGTCCTCAATACAGTAATGATTAGAGCAACCTTGTGACACTTTAAATGGGGCACACAGGTCTTTATTAATAATGAATGCCTGTCTATTACATATATATGTCTAAAAAAAAACTTCAAGCCAGATCCTGTGTGGTTAAAATAATCAGTACATTCAAAGCAAAAATATATTTTTTATATTACATAAATATATAATAATATATATTTATTTTTTAAAGAAACTACTCTTACAAACTTGCAACAAAAAAGAACTGTTCCCATGTAGCAGACCTGGCATTGGTGATAACTGTAACAAGGGTAAGGGGGACAGTAATGTAATATGTGCGCATGACAGTGCTCAATAGTTTAGTAATTCAATGTGTCATCATTACTCTTGGTCGTCTGCCTACCCAAGGAGCAGTTGCTCTGCATGCGACCATCAGTGGAGCAGCGTAGCATTGAACCGATGAAACGGCCGCCCACCAGGACCACCCGGACATCACGGCCATGCGACTCCTTGACATACTCCTGAAACAGGTAGGGGGTATCGTGACGGATCAAGTGGCACAGGTCTGTCAGATGGTGTTTGTCCCGTGCCAGGAACACAGCCTTGCCTGGGAAGGGGAAGGAGACATAAGGTGAAGGAAGAAGGGAAAGATGAGCATGACTTCAGGCTGTCAGAATAATGTAGACCTGTTTATATTAACATGCTTGGAGGGTCTGACATTTTGTAATGTTGTAAAGTAATATTAGTTGAGGTTGGATAAACTTCCTCAAGTAGCTCTTTCTGCTGACCAAGTCTAATGGCAGTTCCCGTTTCTTATATAATGGATGGGACACTCCTCTTAGCAGCCACAGAATTGCTTCTCACAGAGGATAGAAAACGCCTGTTTTAATTAGCACCACTTGGCTCTGTCTCCTGGTTGTCAAGCCCTGATCCAGCACCAGGAAAAATCTTGTGATTGGGTTGTGTGTGTACATTGTGTGTAAGTGGCAATCCAAACAAGATGACAAGGCAATCCCTTTTTAACATCATGAAGAAGTGAAGGTGGACAGTGGCAGGCACACTTTAAAAAACGGAATCATGGTCCTGTGACTCAGTGAGACACATGACTACTTTGTGTTGATGATACCAAAACACTGATTTTGAGATTGTGCCCACAAAGGCATACAATTACAATATTTCACATCCAACAACTGGCCAAGAAGAGCACATGTCATTTAAATTTGGGATCTTATTAATACCAATGATTCTTAAGATTTTGAAACAGCCCTTTATATATGTTCAACAGAAGGAAGGCAAGCTGGACTTTGGCCAATGACAATGGTCAACCACAGAGGGAAGGAAAGACGTGAAACTCCATAAAAAGGGTCAAGTTAGTAGTTGACCAACGGCTGCTTTCCCTAACAATGCATTGTGATGGCAGGCTGGGTCAAGGTGCATTGTTATTCCTTAGTGTCAATAACTATGAATAGGAAAAGGCTAATGGTTCAGCAGACACTGGGGCTTATCTCCAACATTAATGGCTAGGCTTAAACCTCCCACACAAGCCCCCCCGTGAATTCATGCAAAATGAGGGAACTAGGGTCAGTTTACTAGAAACAAAAATGATGAACCTAGCTGCCATGCTGCAAACATTACAAGCTTCTGTTTTGTTGCAGCACCACAGTCCTAATCATTTAACACTCCGACAATGAATTTCATGTAAGGGTGAACTGAGCTGCCATTAGGGGCCTGCCCTGCAGCATACCAATTTCTGAGGTGCGGCGTAGTGAATAGAGCTGGTGACAGGAAGAAAATAGACAGATGGTCTTACCTCTGTGGCCACGTGAATTTTTCACCACTACAGGGTAGCCCAGTGGCTCCGCCTCGTCAATCATCTTACGGAAGTTGTCATGCCCTCCTGGGAAACGTGCACGCACGCACGCACACACACACACACACACACACGTAAAATATATTTTAAAAAAATCGTCCTTATGTTGATAGCATGGTTCACACATTTTTGCCACTGAACATGGTGGGGGGGGGAAGGGAATGTAGCCTGTTGCTATGGCAACAGAAATGACTCAAAACAGCAAGGCTGTAGGAGTGTTGTCCTGAGCTTGTACTTCTTTTGCTGCTTGATTTATGAGATTGGAACAGAGCAGTCACTGAGGGATGCATTAATTTGAAGCAGCTGACCATATCTGACGTTGACTCAGAATGGCAGCACGAGCAACAGATGTGCTTCAGCTTTCTCTGCTTTTGGCTTAAGAAGTGGCTGAAAAATGTGTAAAACAAATATTGAAAAAATGGAGGTGTAAATAACTTCTTTGTCTCTCCACCTCTACTACCATCTTTGTTTGCCTGCCTGGTCTTGTCTGGCATTCGGTCAAGGGAACAGATGTGAACTAACCCGTCACACGGCTTTTTCCAGATGCACTGATTCACGTGTTTTCAGTGAGAGGTAGAAAGTAGAAGGAGTGGACAGCAAATGTGGGCCCAACCACGTCATAAGCTGCTGAGGTGGAGGGCAGGAGGGAGGCAATGGTATCTTTTATTTTGAAAAATCATGAGGGGGCATGGGGTGGGGCGTTGGTGTTACATAAGCTCTCCAGCCGCTCGGCATGCATTGCCTGGCCTACTGTGCAGAGAGACAAATGGAATGTAGGCCAAACACCCCCTCTTTCTTTCTTTCTTTCTTTCTTTCTTTCTTTCTTTCTCTGTCTGTCTGTATCCTTCTCTGTCTGCTCTCACAAACACCACAGTGCTGTCGATTTTTAGAACACAGAAAGAAATGTGTGGTGTTGCTTGTCAGCCTTTGTTTCGTCTTATAAAACCATCAAACTACAAATATAAAACAGCAGTCTGCCTTGTGTTGTGAGGGCCGCATCACCACATATCTTGCCTTTATAAACAGTAGGTTAAAACCAGTGGTGTTAGAGAAATTGTTGTCTCTCTGTTGTTTGAGTAATTGCAGTGGAGTAGTGACTGCCTGACTGATTGTTTATTTATCTGTTATACAGCCTGTGAAGCAACTAATGTAAGTGGAATGACAGAAAACAACATTGTTGACACAGCAATGCTGGCGTTTATGCTAATAATAGCTGTAGATGATGCAGTTATATTCCCTTATAATTTGTGTATACATACATGTTATCTATTTTGTTTCCCATAATCTATAGCTTGTGTTGACTCGTTTTCATTTAATTTGACTAAAATGCAAAAAGTAATATCACTGACGTAAGCCGCAAGAGCTGTCCATAAACTCTTTAGACAACACAAATAACAATGGAAACAATTTATGAAGAGACCTCTATTAAAGCCAGGGTGTCTGTGTTTGTTTGTGCATTTGTGTGTAACACTTTTATGTATAATCTGTTGAAGGGAATCACAGTCTGCATTCTGTAGTCTGCACTGAACTCCAAGAGTCCTACCTAAAGTACAATGCAGAGTGGACTCTGTACTTGTTGTCCACACACTGGGAAGTAAATTAGTATTAAAATATTAATAAAGCCAGTTATATCACACATTCATCAACTGACTTGCTGACTATAGTCGCAAAGCAGCACAGTGCTTCAGACATCTTAGGTACAACAACACAGTGCCACCACTACATACCAACACTGTGAAAAAGATAAACCTCAAGTATTTATTTACCGTAAGAGAAGGTGTCAGGAAGAGGCACCCCATGGCCTGCCAGCTCCTGAAAGGTCCAGAACTTGTTGACACAGTTGAGTATGGCCTGGGGACGGTTGATTAGCCGACAGCCCATCTTCTCCAGGTGGCGCAGCACAGTGATGTCACTATCTGACTGCACCCAGGGTGTGGGCACCCGTACCACCACCACCTGTGGATAAGATGTCACCAATTCCTGCTCCACTCGCAGACCTGGAGGGTGAGAGGAAGATTGGAGAAGAGAGGGTGGAAACAAGGCGAGAAATTTGTTAGAAATGCATTGTTTGTTAGCCTGTGGGTGGGTATACAAATTAGAAAAAACACGGGACCTGAACCTCATACATTTAGTAAATTCTTCAGAGCAATCAATACAATTCGGAGCCACTACAGAAAGAACATACTCATATCCACTCTGTTTCTGGCACTCATGGAACCAGAGCCATCAGCCAACATCTGGCCTGTCTTCCCTACTTGCCACGTTAGAAAGCAAAGCGTCATTGTTTATATAACTACCAATAAATCCATGAAGCTATATTCACAGGGGCAGGAAACATTATGAAAGTGGTTGGTGACATTTAAAATCCACCATCATCTTCTGGTGGAAAAATGAACTTCTCTTATGGAGACTATTTGTGGACATTGCCCCAGTCGTCACCACACAGCTCTGACTGAGAGTTGGCCAGGATACAGGACCAGGCAGAGGCAGCCAGCTCCAAGGCTGGTGATGTTAAGTCATGAATTTGGAACCTGCCTTGCCAGCTGATACGATTATTTACCTACTGCCCATATCCATATACAGTACTCCCCTGCAGTGCTGCCAGCTCCTCTGCCTTTTGGGCCAATACTGTCTTCTTTCTCTCTTTTTCAGTCTCTTTGACTGAAAAAGAGATATCCTGATGTACTGACACTATACACTATATTGTCTCAATGTAGGACAGTGGGGTTGAATTTAAACACACATTAGGGAGAAACGCATGGTTAGAAGCCCTATACTGTACATGGTAATCATCAAGTCACAATGTAAAGTCATTTAGCGACTATTATTCAAAACCCTGGTGTTTTGTTTTATTGAAAGTCAAACTGACATTGGTTTTCAAAGTCTCAGCCGGACACCACTTTTATTTTGCAAATGTGAGCCAAGTAAAAACAAAAGGCTAACTGAACACATCTGAATAGGTCACTGATTCAACACAGTATGTATAAGCCATGGAAAACTTGACAAAGAGAAGCTTGGATAGTATGATGGCAGGAATAAAGTTTGCGCGACATAGTATCCACTAACTTTTCTACAAGGCTAAAAATCTTCATATTTAAAAATTTCAATATTCACTAGCCATCTCCAGTCTCTATCAACAGCTATTTGGATCTGCAGAACAGAACAAGATTTTAACAGAATATTGGCTTGATTATTGCCAAACACAGATGGCAAATTCACCAGCCATAGCCTGAGATTTGGCAGCATTTCACTGATGACTGGTGTTAGTTTGTCACCCTGGATGAGAAGAGGAAACAGACAGACTGTGAGATTTTTCAACAGGCGATGCGACCCAACAGATCATCAGGGAAGAACAGATTGGGTGACAAGAAAACCTGTGCATTTGTGTGGGGAATGCACATATATATGTACGGGATAGAGGGGAGGTGACACATATGTCACTGGCACAGTATTTCGCCTCTACCGTGACCTGAATTTCAGCCATCTTAGAATCTGCAGGCTCACAATAGTGACAGGGAACACCACTGGCAGAGATCGTCAGAGGTCACCAGAAGCTTGACGGTTGCTGCATACTTATAAGAATAGACAGCCATTGATGTGCCAGCAGATGCACTATGCATCAAGCCTACATAGTGTATCATGCATAGACTATGGGTGGGGCCAACACTTGTTTTTAGTGCCATACTGTGGAGAGACAGGTTGGGGAGGGAACAAGAGAAAGGCAGCAGGCAAAAAAGGTCAGGGATGTATTGTAGCCTTAAGAGAGGAAGGGAGGGAGGGGCAAATAGAGGCGCATGAAAAAAGGAGTATGAAGCCATGAAAAGACAGCCACCCCTCCCTTTTCTCCTCCTTCTCACAATCTCAGTATAGAAGCGGGAGAATGTACCGTTTCTCCAGCCACACTGCTCTGATTGTGCATCTATTGATAGCACCGAGAATGGTATTACAGTGGGAAGTGTCAGGGGATGGGGTCTCATGGTTTTTGACAGTATTCACTGTTCATGGTGCTCGTCTCCATCTCCAGGGTAACCAAACAGAGACCAATGAGGCAGCCAGATGAATCAGTCCTATTCATTTGTGCAAGTGCTCGTGTGCACTGCACTGTATGTCATGTGACTACAGAAAAAACATTCAGAAACCCTCCTGACCGTTTCGGTATATAACCAAGGCAACGTGGGTTTTTGGTGTGACAATGTCTACATGTAGTGTGGGTGTGGCCTGTTTATAGTTACAACTCATGGGATTTGTCTTACCTATACGACAGACTAATGTTTTTATGGTTCAAAGGACTGTATATGTGCGTCCCATTTTCAATCTGCCTGACAAAGCTAACGCGCATTACAAGCATTCTATGCATACCGCTGCAACGTCACAAAGCAGGCGATGCCGACAAATGCTGTGCCAATGCTTGGCTGGTGGGTCCTGCCAGCTCTGAATGCAGTCTCCGTCTGGGTATCCTGTCTAAATTATCCTGATGGGGCAGCAGGTTCACTAACTGAGGTACACAGGACATATCATGAGACAACAAAATATCTGGCTAAATAGCATGTAAACAGATCTCAACAAACACCTTAAACTGCCACTGATGAATGTTCCAAAAAATACATCTGGTTTAGGGCAGAGAAGTATCGCAATATTACTGTGTACTATATTTCAGATGAGATTTAGCATGGTTATATGATGATGCTTTAATAATTCTGTTATCTAAACTGATAAAGCTCTAAAAAGTATGAAACATGTTTATGAAGATGTTTCAAAGTGTACCTGCCAGAGTGACTGGTTATATTGGTAGGTCAACTTCTGTGTGGTGAGCACTGGTGACTGCAACTATGCAAATTACAAAGTGAGTTCTTATTTGCCATATGACCAATGAGTCATGACCATAAAAAGAAAGGCTTAACATTCCCAACAGATAGTCCGATTTGATATGGAAAGATGTGTCAGCCACTCACACCCCAATAAGGATCTGTTATTCTAGGAATAGTGTTTTCGGGTACAACATAACGGTCAACATGATTTTTCAGGATGTATCAGTCAATGTTGCTGTCACCTGAATTATTATCTCCCTTTATATACGTTTTCGTCTTTTCTATCTAGAGGAAAAAGCAAGTACTGTGAGCCTCTTTGTCAATACCAATAAAATGCAAATGCTTCTGGCTGTATGTGAGAACCTGCAAATGAGAGGCTCACAAGTGGTTTTCTGTTGGGGATGTGCAATTAAGTCACAGCCCCAAAAACTCACTCTTATTATATTAAAATGAAATATATATTTGCTAAACATTTATAAAAACTAGTGCAGTGCCCGTTTGGAGCGTGTGCCTGTTGGAACAGGCTGCACTGCTTGGCTCCCAAAGCTCCTAAAACCTGCTGGAGAAGCCTGTACACGGCGCGCAACAAAATGTGCCCCAGGCTAGGGGACCTGTTTCAGCCTGCCGGAGAAGAACCTACAGTTGCATGAATTAGCTTTTTACCACCTGTAAAATAAAACAACGGCTTGTAGATGTAAATCAGGATAACAGCTATGCCATTCCGTTGCTGATCATCATCATCACATAGTCTCATTTGTCAAAAATGGGGAGTCTGTGCTTCATAAATAACCTAACAATGAACTCCATTAAAGCTAAAGTATCTCAACCACATGTATGTTAATGCTGACTCAACTTTGGGTTGCAAAACACTGGATGTGAAATGCCGCTGGCTAGCTGGATGCTGGGTTTGGCTGTCTCACGTGAGGGGTCATCATTGGTCGTTAAAACATAAGTGTTTGTGGATGTGTGCATACTCATCTCTCCTCCTTAGGACACACTGAACCCATTAACTGCAGTGTTAAACATGGACCTCAACCTAACTTTGAGCCAAGAGAATGAGAAACCTTTGAAATAGCAAGCTGTAAAGTGTTATCAGTTTTAGGATTGCATTCCCGCTTACCCCAAAACAAATACTTTGTATGCAAGACCGCCACTGTTTTTGGTTTAGGTTGGTAATGTAGTAATGTTTTACTTTGAATTGCCATGTATTGATTTTGGGAATAAACGTTTCTTTCTACATCCTCTGAACATTGATGTTATGTAAATTCATTTCTGAAATGAATGTTTCATTGATATAAAATGAATGTAAATGTCACATTTTATTCAAATGTAAATGCACCCAGGACAACTGACAGTAGTGGCAAATAACTCAAGTCACTTAAAGAGGTGGTCAGTAACCACAAGGGCATTATTGACCACATTATGATTTTAAACACTCACTGATTTTGTACAGTTCTGTATGTTAATCCACATGACGATTCTGACAGCCTGAAAGGATATGCATATTTCAAGAGATTGGCAAATTTATCTTGATAAAGACAATGCTGTCAAGCTGCCAATTTCTGCATGGATTTTGCATTGGAAAGTACTTTCCAACTCCAGAGTTTCTGTAGTCTATGTATACATGTGGTGTGGGTAATTTAAATGTATATAGCTGCATGCAATGCTAGGTGTACAAGGCCAATATGCACCTCAAGACACCAGCCACAGAGTATGTACTCTATGGTTTACTGTGTAGCAAGTCTACAGTGATCAGATTAGCCAATGGCCGTTAATCTGTGAAGTCAAGCCAAGGCTCAGAAGACATTTACTGATTTAGGGCCAGGATGGATTACCGGTCATGCTAACTGCCCGGCTCCAGTTGTGTGTGTATCTTGCTAACCTACAGGTCTAGACAGTCAGTGTTGGCTAATATAGTCTCATTTTCAGAGTTATCTCCTAGATATAGTTAGCATTTTCTGATATATACAGATTATGCTATTCTTTAGATCGGATTTATCGAGCCATGGTTGCAAAAAGGCATTGTAATGTACGTTGCATGTGGTAGGTATTCTGTATAAATGCAACAAATGGCCAATTCTAGGATTTCATTATGTTCACTGATATTCATTTGGCTGTATTATGGCATGTCATGTCTTAAATGTCTTTCACTTTATTACTTTGAAACCCCGTGTTGAGTTTAAAGCTTTGTCATGACTAACCTGTACAGCAGACCTGATGTAACAGTATGTAGTCTGCAAGGGACGTGCTGCTCAATCTCACCCCTATTCATCCCACATGGTCTCCCAACTAGTCTCTGCCAGTGCCAGCCTACACATCCATGTGTTAATTGAGACCTGCTCACCTCTAATCTGGAGACAACGACCCCACTTCACACCGCCCTGATAAATTCTGTGTGTGTCTGTTTGTTAGGGGTTCCTACTGTTACCTTCATCAAGGCCTCCCGAGTCATGTTATCATCTCATAACAAGCAGAACACAAACAATGTGTCCAAAGCAGTACCAAAATTACAACCACAAAATTGACTAAAGATCTGTCATCATGACATAATGTAGATTAGCATAGCTAAAGTAAAATATATGGAAAACCTAAAAGATTAAGATGATATGGTAAACTAGTTTTAGTTGTGATTAATCCATGCACCATTTTAGTTATTTATGAAGTAATAACAATAAACAGGTCCTTGTTATGGCTCCACAGATGTACCAGAACCTGAATACTTTTTGGGGGCTTGGGGTTAGACAATAGACTCAATGTTAAGCTATCACCACGTGCTGGTTACATCTGGTCTACATTAAATCACTACCTTTAACATTTTATGTAGGAATTATTTCATTGATCATTCAAACTCTCGACTAGTCTACTTGCGGCCCTTCCTGTGTGTGAAACATGTTTACATGCGTGTGCCTTCTTCTCTGGGCTATTTCGAAAAGAAATCTGCCTGGTGACGGGTTACCATATGAAAAGAATGGGAGAAAATGTGAGCTGCGCTAACTACTAGGCTTCTGTAATATGAAATATATGTTGCTTTGGTGCTTCAGCAAATCGTATCATCGACGGCATTGTTGGGATTGTATCGTAGCCTATTCAGCGAAATTAAATCAAGCATCACCGCTACCCTCTGGAGGCAGTCTAGCTGGAAAGTGGGTTAGGCGGTCACGTCTGTGGTTACAATTCGCTTCCTGGCTAGCGGGCAGATCGGGCTAGCCCTCTCCTTACTTTACAGCCGTGTGGTCCCCAAACAATAACGTACCCGCCTGCCATTAACTTTGTGGAACACGTAACGTTAGAACACTGCTAATCTGAAATAAGCAGTCACACTGCACCATTCTTTTACACAGTTACAACAGACTGTTATAATTGGGTGATACTTGCCTAATTGTCCCTCGCTGATCGTTAGCACGATTTGATCCATGAGCAGAGAGCGGAATTCAACATCCTCGTCGGCGCAGCGCTCCTTCAATGCCCGCAGGATCTGAACCTGAGGATACTCCTGGCTGATACGCCGGTCGGTCACAAACCAAACCCGAGAACACATTGTGTATGCTTGGATTCAAAAAGTAAAAAAATAAGAAATCCGTGAAATCACACAGGCGGCAGGTGTGTGGTGGCAGCGAGTGATCCGGGGTTCGGGCGGCAGAGCAATGGCACACAGATGCTCAAACAATGGCCTCGGCGGCTAGCAGCACGAGCAGGTTGTGATGTGGCTAAAAACAGGACCACGGCTCAACCGTTGTCTGGACCGAACCGGCTAGGATGAATAATCTTCGTTATCACCTTTGTTTCCCTTCATTTGCAGCCATTTAGTCTCTCCAGGGTGCAGTTAGTTGAACCCAGACCGCGCAAATCCGAGACACGCGAGCAGAAAATAACGGTATATTTACCGCAGAAACGTGTCTCTGTCAACCGATATCCAGCTCTCTGCCCGCCGGAGCGAACAAAGCACAAGCTGTGCGCTTTATATCGTTTACTTGCCGACTCAAAACTACTAATGAAGTTTTCCCGCGATCGCAGCGGTTGTATGGCGTCGCTAACCGCAATGTCGCCGGTTTATTACAATAAGCTAGCTCACGACGACTACACTCTCTCCTCCGTTTGGCTGCTGTCCACGAGTTTTTGGTGCTGAAAAGTGCACGCGCTTCGTTTACAACTCCACTTCTCCGCGTGCCCGTGCGCAGGGTCCTGCCCCAAAATACAAGTTTTGGAGGGGCATTAACCAATCGCAACTCGGGAACTTCCTCATTGTCCAAACAGCACGCGGAAGGTGTGGGCGGGCCCCGAACATCCCAACCAATGAGGGCGGTCTAAACGGAGGGCGCGGAGTGCTGTGAATCAGTGCGTGGAGTCTGCAGTGCGCACGAGATCGCGCGCATCCCGAACCGGTTCAGACCAGACGGTGCGAGGTGGTTTGGCGAAAACCGACAGCGCTGTCTCCATGCCGAAGTGGCAGGAAACGAAACAAGGTCATCACAACCCAGAGCCACTACCAATCTTCATTTTCTTTTCTTCCGTTCTGCATCAATTCCTAAATATTGAGAGGCTTTTATTCTTCCAATAAGTTGTATTTTCACAGTGTCGGTTTAGCAGTAGCTACCATCCAAGGACAAGACAGTGTGTCGGCTGAGTGGAAGGAAAACACCCTCATGTGATAATGGTGCGAAATTATGCGAGTGACCCACTTCCTCTCTCTTTCCTGTACCAGAGACCATTGTGGGTGGGGATAACGTGAACGCGTGAACACATATTTTTTTAGTCAGTGGGGCTTGCACTTTTCGAGGACATGTCCTGGCATCGTTACGTCCATTAATCCGCTTCGAAAAAATGACGCTTCTTACAACTCCTGAATCATGTTTTTAAGTTTTCTTCAAAGTAATCTGTAGTGATAGTCTGATGTCTGTACAGTGATCATTGTATCCTAAAAGTAACTCATATCTAATTCAGCATTCTTTTAATGGTGCTATTTGTTAAAATGTAGCCTAAATATAAATGGTGTGCTAAAAAAAAAGTTTACTCATAACTCCATGGCTACATTATATTTCTTGTTTATATCCCCCAAAGCATTAGCCTATGTTAAACATGATTGATCATCCCCCAGATAGAAATAAGACAAAGTATAAAAACAGGACTGACAAAATCATGATACATTTTCTTTTCTTTCTTTTTTGGCTCAGAATGTCCCATCAAGTATTTCAAAACGATATATACACACAGCAAACAGAAACACTGTTACACTAAATTAGGATCAGACATATGGGTAACACTTTATTAAGTAGGCTAATGCTTGACTCGTGATCATTTAATGCCTAAATTAAAGCAAAAGTTATCATTTCAGTTTCTTGAGACTTTGATGATTTACAGCATTTAATGAATCTCAGTTTAGGAGAATTAGGATTAAGCAGTACAATCACAGTGTTAGTGCCATGTGTTGCTTTTCCAACTCTGAGGATTTATGACTTTTCAAGAAGTATTCAACTCATGCTGGAAGTGTTAAGTTTAGCTGTTTAATAGGTGTGGCAATTCTGCAATCCCACTCTGACAATGAGGAATGAGACAAAATATCTTATAGTATTGTCACATTTTTAATGCTCAGAGCATGGTACATAAAAGTAAGGTTAGTTGTAATATGCACCATGCTTTGAGCATTAAAAGTGTGAAAATACTGTAAGAGATATTTTCCTTTCCGTTCCTCATTGTCAGAGTGGGAATGCAAAATTGCCACAACATAGGCTACTATGTTGTACTAACTCAAACAAAGATATTAATGGTGCCGTAAAACACATATGCTTAATTCATCAACTCAAACACCTCAGCACAGACTAAATACAACGTTAGCCTGACCACACAGCAGTAGAGCCTAGAGGTTTATTCAACTGTCTTCCCAGGGTGTGTGTGTGTTTGTCATTTTGTTATCATTAAGCTGCTCTCCCTGGTCTTGCATGTTGTGATGAAGTGTTTCCGAATTGAACATATGGGCTTTAACCTGTGACTTGAAAGCATAGACTTTTATTTTTTACAGCCAATGCTTGAAACAGACCTAGGGTAGGGTAGGCTAATCTAAATTTAGCAGTATGAGTGTGTGAGATGGACAATCTACCACAGAATGAAGTAACTGAATTAACATTGCTTAACTGGTGATCCATTACGTGTGAAGTAATCACAGAAAGTCACAGTAACTTGACCATTTAACGGTGAGCAACGGTAGATGCTAGATCGGATCCGCTAGACGTCAAATGACGTGCCTCGTGGTCTACCTCACTGGTTTAACCCTGACCAATACAATCCCCACTCATCATGCCTAAACCTAACCACGTCTACACGTCTAGTGAATCCGATCTAGCATTTACCGTGAGCAACGACATATGTCGGCTAATTTTTTTTTTTTTTTTTACAGAAGAGTCGATGACATGCAAGTTATATTTTATTAGAATAAACAAAACAGAAAACACGGTGATGGTCAAGCCTAGCTAGGCTAGTCCAACAATTTGAAACCGTAAACCTTTTTGCTCAAGTTTCCATTGAGATGCTTCAGGCTCCATGGATGTCAAACGATGATCCTCGTTGTGACTCTATTAAGAAAAAGAGAAATGTTACAGTAGCCTACATACAGGTCAACATAAAAGCCAATTCTGAAAGCAAACTTACCAAATAGCAATTTTTGAAACATTTCGGAAGTTTGTTGCGCTTCACCAAAGACTCCCTGGACCATGTGCAACTGTGCGCCTGCGCAACTTTCGGCGAGCTAGGCATAATCTCGCGAGGCTGGATTCTGCTCTGCTCTAAAGAAATGTTATAGCCTACTCTTTACTCTTATATACTGTCTATGTATCAAACACCAATGAGACAAAAATAATTATGTTATGTGACTCAACAATACATCCTTTGTAATCTATATGTAACCCAGATAACATCATTGTTAAACAGTTATAAAACTCAATGCCATGAAATATTTTCATTCGCGCTTTTCCCCCGGTAATGTTTTTTATGTCTTGTCAAAAATATATCATCTCGAGATATCACTCGCCTACTTATAACAGTGATGAGAGCCTCAAGAGATTAAAATGGAAATCCTCAATGGTTGCTTTGATGCACCCTTCAGGTTCCACCCTAAGAAGTTGCATAGTTTGCGGTGAATGATGTCTGCCTCCTCCTTGGATGATGTATCCCCTTAGCTCAACGCACTGCATCGTCGGGGAGCCAACAGGATCAAACCGGGCAGAGCCGGTCGTGTTGCCCAATCATCACAAAGTAAGGGGGGAAGGCACCGAAGTAGACACATTCCTCTTGATAAACGTTGCGCAGTCAACAACAGACAGACGTTTTCTGCCGCAAGATCAACCTCCCACCTCATTTGTCATGTTTACAACATAAACATTAAACCACCAACGTTTTACTGGGAAATTGCTGTAACCCCTATTACATTCTGTGCCAAAATTAACTGTTTATCCTACAACAGCCATCAAAATGCTGTTTTCTTTATGCAAATTAAGTAGGAGTGACATCATGAAGTCGCACTGATTAAATTAATGCAAAACACAGATGTGCAGATAAAAAAAAAACTTCAATAGGTTCAAACTATGGTAACACATATCCTATCCTAGAGAGTCCTCTGGTGGTGGACTCGTGAATTACAACACTGGCCCAGAAAAAAAATTCAGTTATCCATTTGTTTTTACTTCTTAAAATGAAATGTTTTAAACGTTAAGACAATTCATGGCTTATATTTAGGCTTATATATTCGTTATTAACATAATCTAATTGTTATTTATAATTTTAGACATTTTTCAATGTTGTTGTTGTTAAGAGCAGTTTTCATATTTACAGTCTATTTCAGCCAAAGTATGAAATTCATGAAGAACAATTTTAGCACTGCTTATTGCTGCTTTGAAAAAAAATCCTCCAATTCAATGACAAACATTTGCAATTTCAAGCATCTCCACCATCCAGACGAGTGCAGCACTGCGTTGTTTCTAAGCCTAACGCTGATGAAGTGGGACTGGAGCCATGTGACCAAGCTCACAGACAAAAAACACATCATTTGTCTGACAATGTAGTGATGTTAAAAGATTAGGGAATAAATTATATTAGAAGAATGCTGATCAGAAATGTACTTGTAGTTGTTTTGATAGCTGAAAAGGGAGTTTGAGATTCCCATTCAGACATTAAGACATTTCATAATAATAATACATCTGACATGATTTTCCCACAAAAGTTCAATTACCTTGTTTAAATTATTTAAAAATGTCATCAACTCCTCCCTCATTGAAAAATCCACAATGTCTAAATGTGCAAATATTGTTAATTTCAAAAGTTGAACTGTAACTTCACTGAAAATTCCATTCTTTGCATATGCACTGGACGTTTCCACACCACACACTTGTGTAAGTTACATGCTGGACCACAACTGGTGGTTTCCAAACTAGTTTTGTTATAAAGTCAGATTTAAGGTGAACACGGAGAAACTTCCCCCCATACAGCAGAAACATGCGAGAACAGCCTTCTAGTGTCAAACTCTGAACATCATTCTGCACATTGAAGCTCAAACATCCAAGTGAAGTAACAAGCAAAACTGCTGTTAATTTCAAGTCAAGCCAAGCCGAATATCCACTTTTTTTTCATATTTTAAACATTTTAAGTTTATTTGTATAGCATTGTTCAATCACATATCAATTCAAAGTGGTTTACATAAGACACAAAGAGGCATTTCAAACAACTATGTCTCTACATTCTGACTTTTTTTATCGAGTGAATTGTTTCACTCATTTTATCTGGATACATGCAAATTACAGGCTTTTTGATGGGATTATGAGTTAGCTGTATGGTAACTCCACAGCAAACAGCTATGGCACTAAGTGTTAGGGGGATTTGTAAACATGCCAAGCAAAATCTAGAAGCCCACTGTGTCTGCATAGGCTTGTGCCACTGTCTTTCCTCTCTCTTACATGCATTTACGTATCTACTGCTACTTCCAGTTAGTTAACAATGTATAGCCTAATACAGATGTAAAAGCTGTCGGTAAGGAAACTACCATGAAGTGCTGTAACAGATAAAGCTGTTGTTGACAGTGACGCTGCAGCAGCTCCTTATTGCAAAAGATGCCTTTGTTGGCTCTACTTTTAATTCTCAGAATTGAGTTGTACGTAACCTATATTTGGACTCAGAATGTGTATTTAGATCCAACAGTTAGACGCAAAACATACAATTTACATGACGTTGCATTGGTTGTATGTTAGCATAGACTGTACATCATGTATCTAGAGTACAGTGAAATGCCAGAAATCTTGAGCTTCAACAAGGTGCTCTGCTGATGTCTGTCCAGGTGGGTGCGCTGTGCTTCACATCAATCTTCTCCCTGCATTTAATCAACAAATTACAGGCATGCATCCTAACTGAGAAACACCTCAGTTGTAACAGATAATACACCACCAAGCCCCTAATTTTGTTGGTGAATAACAGAACAATATACTAACCTATTAGGTGCCAATACATGCCACTATTTGCAGCAAATGTTGTGTTGCACTTTGACAAGTGTGTTAATTGTTATTGAAAGCATGTTTCACAATAGTTCTGTCTTTCTGGTGTCTGGATATATCACACAGACAGTGTTTTTCCCCCACTAGCGAAACAGTCAAAATCACTGCCATGTTTTAATAATAATAATAATAATAATAATAATAATAATAATAATAATAATAATAATAATAATAATAATAATAATGATTCTTAGATGATGGTGATTACTTAACAGAGATAAACACCTAATATCATGATAATAATGTACTTTATCTTATTTTTAGTTGTTATAGTTAGGCTTTATGCTAGACATAATTATGGTAGGTTTGTATGTGTCCTGGAAGAATCTCATTCATATTGAAATTGGGAACTAGTTAAGTGGATGTGATTTCATTTTTCCTATTGTGGTGCATGAATTTATCTTCAACGTGCTCCGGCTGGCGTTGGAAGTAGTTCCGGTGGTTTAGCAGCAGAGCGGAGCACAGAGACCCGGGATCTTCATGTTGTTGAGCGCAAATGCGAATTGCGGGTCGAGTCCGTTCGTCAGTCATGACTTTCGAATGACCACAGCAGCGGTCAGTTTGACGCCTGCAGAGCACCGTGCGTGCAGCCTAAGTGACAGCGCCAAGGTTTTTGTCTTCGAGGGGAATTTCCAAGTGCAGAATAGGCGTCTGGAGCTTCTGAACCAGAGTAACGTTACAAAAAAAATTGAGCCGGTTCATATTCACCTACGACGGTGAGTAGTCTGTGCAGAACAATGTTTGAATGTTAGTCATGAATGTTCGTGACAAATAGTAATATAGCCTACTGGGAAATAAGTGTTTTTACTTAATGACTGGCTATGACAAGTTCGCTGCCTGTCACAGAATGTATGCATACAGACACTGTAGCATTTGTCTATATCCCAAATGTCCGTCAGATAAAGTCAACTTATTTTAAGTTTCCAGTTATAGTCTAGCATGCAGACAGTGGGGCTGTCAGGTAACAGGCTGTGAAGGAAGTGGTGTTTAATAGAACCATTATTAGTGTGCACGACAGTGCCTTGCACAGCTGAAAACACTTTTGAAGTAATAACAGTGGAAGCTTTTAGCCTGACCGAGCAACAATCCAAGCTCAAAGAGCCCCTATTAGTAGCAACGTAGCTGTACGGAGAGGCAAATTTAGCTTTAAAGTATAGTGTATCAACGACGACGTTTAAAACATAAGAACTCGATGGTTGTAAGGAAAGGTAGTAACAGAAGGACAAATAAGTCACTTCAGGGGATTCATAAGATCTAACCAAATTTGTTTCACAGCATAACATATTTTATATATCTTTATATGTGTACCATAAGTGTTGATTTATTTTTGTTTACTTGTGTATATGTGTGCGTGTAGGCTATATCGATATTTACAGTATTCTCATACATGTACTGTATGGATGTACAGTATGTTGCCATGCGTATTATTATGCAAGTATGCATCATTTCATGTTTCATGGTTATTATCAGTCAGCACACTTTTTAAAGGATGTGTCATTTTGAGTTGCTTCCCATGTTTAGTTTAGGCAATTTATTAAGATATAAAGTATTAAGGCTTAAAATACCAAGTCAGTTTTACACCACTCGTGTTAACATTTTGTTGAAAGTTAACATCATTTACAGAATTGACATTTAACGTGTGCAGATAGATACAGATAGCACTAAATGACACATCTTTTTGTGAAAACATCTTAGTTTACCTGATGCAGACAGAAGATACTGTAATTTGCCATAACTGCCCTTGAGCACCACTTATTATTATTTTTTTAACATTGCAGGTCACTTTTAGTCGCCGTTTTACAATAAGTTAGGTGATGGTGCAGTTATGCTCACCCACTATGGATGTATTTTCCATAGGCTGCCTCAAATGGATCACAGCTGACTCTTTCCATAAGAGACTATAACCTTACCATGAACGGTGACCAACTCAGTCATTATCTTTCATCATGCTGCAGTAGGGAGAGCCAGCCAATACTATATATTTTCTTCTCTCCAAAAAACACATGGACAAGGGGAGTGAGTGTGTGTGTGTGTGTGTGTGTGTGTGTGTGTGTGTGGGCGACAGACTGAGAGAACGTTTGAGAGAGTACCCTGTTCCTGATTTGGATGCGCCTCTAATTCCTATCAAGATGAGAGCTGTCTGAACAGATTTCTCTCATCATTATTTGCTCTGAGATTTACTTGCGCTTGTAAATGGTGTTGATTGAGGGTAATTTGGCTTTTTAATTGCCGAACAGCTGCCACACTCACTGCTGATTGCCATTGTAGACTTTCTGAGTAGATCACTCATAGACCTAAATGCCTCATTAAAACGTTATGCAGAATCGCATGAAACGTGAAGAGAAGGAACCCTCATAATGTTTTACTGATTTCTGTTTTATCATCGGAAAGGTCGTTGTAATTATCGTCAATGTCAGCAAATGCAATGCTTAGAAACTAGTGTAGTGATGACTTTTTGAAAGTTGAATTAAGGGTTATTTGTGGATACTCTTGCATTTGAGTTTCTTTGATAAAGATGAACTCCATGTGCACGTGTAACAGATGTTAGTTGGGCATAGATGAGAAAGACTCGGAGGACCATTTTCCACCATTTATTCCATTGTCTGCTGGAAGACCAAATCACACACAGATATTGCCTCCAGGTTGGTCACTGCACATCTGGATCATCAATGCAAAGCAGCACTCTGAGCAAACTTCTTTATAATTTCTCAAGCAATACAACTTTAACAAATACTACATAACTTCGACATGCGGCTTAGCCAGTATGTTTCCTTATGTTAGGAAATTATCAGCTGAGAGCTTTTAAAACTGACTATGAAACCTTTTTTTCTTAAATTAATATAACAAAACATGAACTGTCTCTCTCAAAAAAAGTAAAGTAAAACCATGAAAAATAAAGAAAATGTAATCCAGTGTAATAAGATACGTGGAGGTAAGCCACTAAACATAGGCAACAACATAATTCCAATTACCACAGAGCACATACCTGCAGGAAGACAATACAACACACACATATTTCTCCAGGTCGGTCCCTGCACATCTGGACCTAGATTTACATAACAGAATTTACACAAGGAAATAGCTGCCAAAATCTCGACAGGGATACGCGACTCATGTAAAAAAAGATGGCCCTTTAAGCAAGGAATGACGCTTAGCGAACGAGCTTAGGCTGCTCAATGAGATAAGATTGACGAATTGTAAACAATTATTAAATAATGAATACAATTCTCAAATACAAAATTAAAGTAAAAGTAAGTTTTTTTTTTACCCTTTTACACTGGTATATGAATCAGTCATGCCTGTCGAGATTTTTATTAAGATAAGATAAGATAAGCCTTTATTATCTGCGACAGGAGAAATTCATCTTGGACATTCGAGAGAAACGAAATGGCGACACATCGTGCATAAACACACAATAAGCATACAGTTAACCTACATAGAAACATAATCATACATTATCTCATCCAACGCTTCAATGAACATCTAATAAACCTCACACAATACCCACCTACCTTTCCTCACAACCACAGAAGAACAGAAGAGAACCCACAACACATCCATTTTGATACTGATTGCACATGACCATTAACTCATGCAGTGGTCAATAAATTCTGTATTGCACAATGCCCAATTACATAATACCATATCAAATATAACATATATAAAAATATTGCACCAGTACCCTATCAGGCATTGCACATCCTATAACCATAGTGGTAAGTACCACAAATATTATTTAGTAGTATTAGTCACACATACATCACTGCAGCCAATACACACACATCTTATCTCTTATTATTCATTAATTTGATTGAAAGCGGCACAAATGAGAATTTATACCTTGTTAAGCTTGCAGTTTGGTAACCTGTACCTTCTGCCTGAAGGCATCAGCTCATACTCTCACTATACAGGACGTGATTTGGGTCGTGGGTGATTTTGAGACCCTGTTTCCTCACCGCCTCCTGGAAGAGCTCCTGAAGAGGAGTTGGTGGCATTTGGCCAATTATTCTTCCAGCCCTTTTTATCAAGTTTTGGAGCTGTGATTTTAATTTAACGGACAGGTTACCGAACCAAGCCATAATCCAATAACGAACAATAGATTCACTGGCTGCCTTGTGAAACAGTAGCATGATATCTTTGTCCACTCCATGAACTCTTAAGTCGTCTTAAAAAATATAGACGCTGGGCGCCCGGGTAGGTCAGTTGGTGGAGCGGGTGCCCATGTGTGGAGGTTTACTCCTTGGCGCAGCGGGCCCGGGTTCGACTCTGACCTGCGGCCCTTTGCTGCGTGTCGTTCCCCCTCTCCCCTTTCATGTCTTCAGCTGTCCTGTCAAATAAAGGCCTAACATGCCCAACAAATAATCTCTATCTATCTATCTATCTATCTATCTATCTATCTATCTATCTATCTATCTATCTATCTATCTATCTATCTATAGAGAGAGAGAGAGAGAGAGAGAGAGAGAGAGAGAGAGAGAGAGAGAGAGAGAGAGAGAGAGAGAGAGAGAGAGAGAGAGAGAGAGAGAGAGAGAGAGAGAGAGAGAGAGAGGCTGACATATCTTTGAGCAAACATACTCCACTTGATGGGATCACTGACAGTCTAATTGTATGCCTAAATACTTATATGTTGTTACCTGCTCAAAACCCCAGCATGATTTAGCGTTAGCATGTATCATTAAGAAGTCTTTTTTTTTTTTACAGCTCATAAGTACAAACCCATCACTTTGATGTGCAAAGTGATGGGTTCTTTCTTCAGAAAGTGTTTATCTGAGTCCACAGTGTTGATCCCTGTAAACAGACAGGCTCACCTTTCACACCGCTGCCATTATACAGAATCTGCGTTTTAACCTTGGAAAGAAGATCTGTTTACTTAAGGACTTACTAAGTAAGAATATGCTTTTCGCAAATACCAACACCCACTCTCTTCAGTTGGATTGATGCCTGCAAACATCTTTGTCTTCTACTGTTTATTGTGAACACTTCTGCCAGAGCGGCTCTTGGTAAAGTGCCATGCTGAAAGATTTTGCCATAGCTATTAAAAGAGGTGAGGAAGAGGTCTCATTTGCTTTAGCCAGCCCTCTAGCCCTCTAATCTGCCTCTGTTATTATCAGTCAACTACAAGGTTAATGGGCCATTTTTAAAAACTTATAATCAGCTGTTTAAATCATCATTTAGACAAAGTGATTATTGAAATGACCTGATATTAGCAGTAATTACCGGAGCCCTGCAAGTGAGTGGATGAGTGGATGTGGATCCTTCATCCCCAATCAGCTGTTCCTTCGGTATTGATTTACCTATATACTGTACCTCAGCAAAATCTTCAGGCTGGTAAGGCGAATGCATTAGAGCAGACTTAATCTCCTTTTAAGTACCTTTTAGTTCCCTGAGTGCTCCCATCCGGTGTGATTTTTGTCTTGTCCCCAGGAAAGTACACATCATTTTGGATTCAAATGCAGCAAATCCTTTTATCTTGTCAAAATCCTCTTTGATTCTGTTAGGAAAGCGTTGCTATGATTTGAAAGAGAAAGATGTAAAAGATAAAATGGGGGATGATCACTTTTAAAGGGCTGTCATTTGGATTGAACTCAGCAGCGGTGCTTCAAGCGACAAGAGTTCAGTGCAAAGCCTCCATTGTGAACCTGATGTAGAGCCTGTGTCTTACACAAGCTGAGAGTGTTGTTGCACTCTCCTGGTTATGTTTTAATGAGTAACAATTGTTTGCCAATTTGCATGTAAAACAATGTTATTATAAACAAGCATCAAAAAGCTGTTATACTTCTAAAAAATGTAAATTACTCTCCATTATAAAGCGCAACAAAACCTAAGCCATGCCTCTGAGCCAGGGCCTCTAGGTTTTGGATGCTTGCTTCCATTATTAATGCTATTCACAAGCCAAACTTTTTAGGTTGGTACAGTTGGGTGCTTTAATCTATTTTTTGCTGTAAATTAATGAATTTTTAAAGAGGACTAGTCCTTGCTGAATAGGGCTGGATGTGGGGATGTAGTTTGAGTCGTGGTGACGCAGTGCTATAGCCCTCTTTACTGTGCAAAGCGTGAGTTCACAAACAGCATCCCATCTCTCTCTTGGGACCTTTAGTTGGGGGAGTTTGCCAGAATGCTGCACTCCTATGTTTTATTTATGACAAAATATGCCTTTTTAACTTTGCCGTTGTCAGAATCTAGAATTGTGATAGCTTTTTCCTAGTCGGCAGTGGTAAGTCTTCTGGGTCGCCTAGTCCCTCTACCTTGGCAGATGTTTTTCAGGTGTCTGTGTGGGCTTAGTGAGCTAAATATTTTACTCTAGGCTTTCGGAATTTAGTGGCACCTACTGATTTCCTTACCTTCTTTCAATCAGATGTTCTTTCAGACCTGATACAAATTGTGTTAATCTGTAAGTTCTGTTTTGCCATTTGATTGACTTGGTTGTAGAGCTGCAACAATTAAGTGTTTAATCGATCAGTTGTCAACTCTTAAATTAATCGCCAACTATTTTGATAATCGATGAGTCGGTTTGAGTAATTTTTTAAGACAAAAGTCCAATTTCTCTGATCCCAGCCTCTTAAATGTGAATATTTTCTAGTTTCTTCTCTCCTCTGTGACAGTAAACTGAATATCTTTGTGTCGTGGACAAAACAAAGACATTTGAGGACATCATCTTGAGCTTTTCGGAAACACTGATCCACATTTTTCACCATTTTCTGACATTTTATAGACCAAACAACTAATCGATTAATTGAGAAAAAAATCAACAGATTAATCAACTATGTTAGTTAGTTAGTGTTAGTTAATAATCGTTAGTTGCAGCCCTTCTTGGTTGACATGGGCCAGCAATCAGTTTTCAGAACCTAGTGATGAAAGTGCTCTTCTGTCAGGGAAACATTATTGTCTCTCTCTGTATTACTCTTTTTTTTTTCCCCAACCTTATGTTTCTTTTCAAGCATTATTTTGCCTGACCACTCACTTAAAGTAATAAGGCCATACAATGTATCTCAGTTTGAAACTGTGCATTACATCGATGCCTCTCCAGGCCTCCTTTGAGAATAAGTAGACAGTATCAAACGATGATTGCCTAACCCAGCTCCATTGAGAGAGCAAGCCGCCACCATAAGGGCAGCTGATTTGCCTTGCTATTTTATAATTGAACCTTTTTCATGGGTATGTTTTCTGGCGCTGAAGCAGAAAGTAATTAAGACGTTCAACACTGCTTTTTGGACCTTTTCCTCCTTCCTTTGAATAGCCCACACTCTTAGACATGACAGCGCCCAGTATGCTTACAGACTTTCTTTTGACACATTAGCCTTACTGTTGCCAAGGCATTTTTTGCCAGAAACCCCCTCTACTCTGCACGCTCCAGGTGGGTATTTTGTCATTACTTCATTTTTCTCTGAAAATATTTTGATGCCTCTTTCTTTTGGTTTCCTCCTCCCTTCTCTCACCCATCCCCCGTCACTCCATTCAAAGTTCTCTATTAAAATGCAGAACTGTAAAGCCTCTCTCTAGTCTAAAAGCCTGCTAGCAGCGGGGGACTGTTAGCTGTTAGTGATGCATACAGCTGAGTGAGTGCATCACAGCTACAAAGTCTAATTGGTGAATACATTCAATCACACACACACAGACCCTCAACTCTTTTAAAGGGACAATGTTCCCAGTCATGAAAGCTCCATCCACAGTGCAGAGAGTGATGTATTTAAATTCTTTGGGAAAGAAAGATTTTGTTCATAAACATCCAAATCATTGCTCCTCTTTTCATATTAATGCTTGTAATCTTTTCTGGGAGTGCTAGGTAATAACTCACAACCTTTAACGTACCAAAATTAACTTATCAGTCCCTCCAGGATTTCGCGGCCTTTTTATGAGATTGTTGCAGCACAAAATGCCTGATTTTGCGGGAGCTTTTTGTAAAAACATTGTGATAAAAGTTGCAATGTCTTTTGTATGTTTGTTGCAATGAAGTTGCGGGAGACAGTGAAAGTTGCAAAAAAAAGTTGTGATTTTTTTTTTTTTATCGTTCTTTAAAAATAAAAAGGAAACTTGTTTTGGGGAGACTAAAACTACTCTGGGCTGCGTTTTCCAAGTAACCTTACCAAAAAGGCTCCGGATGCTGCAATGTTGCTATAATATGAAAAAGGCTGGTGGATTTAAGACACAAAATTATAATTTATTGAATGAATCAAATTTGAACATATGTGTCAGTGGCTTGTTGATCTTTACATTGTTAGTTAATTTCCTAACCTGGCCTGGGACACAATCATATGGTTTGATAAAGTAACGTTACTTATTGGACTTTAACTTATCATTGCACTTACAATAACGAGCGTAGCTGTCCTCAATTTAGGTCATCGTGTATGTCTCATCTCCAGTTTTTCCTGCAAGCACCGTGTGTGTGTGAGTCGCGGGGGGAACTGCATGAGCAGCAGCCCCACCCACCGCAGAGAGCCGACAGGATTGAAACAGCAGCCGCTTTAGCGACTTCAGAGTGAAAAATCGTTACAGCTTACATTGATGTTAAAATGTATACACGTTGGCAGGACGGTCTGAAATCTTTTGCACGGTTTTTCGCTGTACATTTTGTTGGTAAATATGAGATGTTCGAGTCACACACGTCTTGTCTTCATATCGGAAACAAGCTCTCTCTCACTCCCCGGTCAGTGGTTCACATGTTGACGTAAAGTCTGGCATGTGGGACTGCTGGGATTGGTTGAAGTTGCGGGAAACTTCAGGTTATTGGTCAAATTTGCAGAAAAGTTGCGGTGATTCGTCAAAATTGCGAGTCGCACCAAAGTCACGGTGATTGGTTGATTTAGCGTGAATTGGTGCGATCGCGACATTGCGAAATCCTGGAGGGACTGACTTGTACGTGCTTTTTCTTTGCTGGGTAAAAAATTATTAGAAAAGTAGAAAATGTATGTTCCCATGCACATTCATACTACAAGCATTCACACTATTTAATCAAACACTCCTACATCTGTATGATCAGCTGCCAGTATATACCCTCTTTGCTGCCTTTATTTTCTATTCAACTTCAGCTCTTTGAGATTTGTCTGGTTGGTAAAGTTTTTTATTCATGATACAGAGTGGAATCTTGTGGGGTTGTATGAGCCCCCAATCACTGCATTACTCTCCTGCCCTTCAGCAAGGAGATCCACTTTCAGTGACCGTGCATTAAACTCAATCATATGAAGGTAAACAGAAACATTTTGTTGTTATTAAGTTAAAGGTCCAGTATGTAATATTGACAGCTAGTGTTTAAAATAGTTACTGCAGTACAAATTCTAAATACTGGAGAGAGTCGTCTCCCCCGCTCGTCCTCCCCAGACTCAAAGCTCATGTTGGTTGCCAGGCTGAGACCGGAGCATCCAACAATGTTGCTAGACGATTGTCTCACATAACCAGACATTACTCAGCAGCACAGCGGAGTAGCTAACGTTAGATGCTGGCTATATTGACAGTCATAAAAGCCCGTGCTCACGCGGAGCTCTGTACCCAACTGACAGACCCACATTTTTGGCTTAGAATTACAGTAGGAACTGCTAAAAACACAACAATCTCGCCGTCCTCTACACACGCCAGACAGACACACTTCCTCGGCTTAGAATTATGATAGGAACCGCTAAAAATACCACTACCTTGCACTCCTTTTCCACCAAACTGAAATACACACTTTAATGGCATTAGAATTACGGCAACAATCGCTAAACACACTGCAAACTCAAGTTCCTCTCTTTCCGACTTATAACTCACAGTTGTTGGCTACAGCCGCTGAACAGGCTGCACGTTGTAAACAGCCGTGGCCCGCCTGCCTGGTCCTCCGGTAACGTTAGCAGTTAGCAGGGTTAGCATGGCGGCGTTAGCCAGGACCAGTCGGGATCACTTTACTGGCTGTGTGTTTTTGCGAGTAACCAACGCGGGTATAACTCAATGGGAGTAGCTACACGGATGTTGAAATGACATAAAATGCCCATCCCTAGTAGCTGTGATAAATTAGCCTGAAGCTAAGGCTTACCTGTTCAGGAGGAAATTAGCCAACTCTGCGTCCTTTCGGGCTCTAAGCTGTCTTCATCTTTCAAATACATCTCTAATATTAACCTGGGGTTTGTTACATCTCTGGTCAAGCAACTGTTAGAAACATGCCAGTGTTTTTTAGGTCGGTAGTTTATCGCCATTGATCATGTTCGTTTGTTTGCTCTGCATTCATCAATTGCACCTGACTGCAGTACTAATGTTACAGCTGTAGCGCGCTGGGTTTTACATTTTTACAGGTATATCGGCAACCCGGCCTGGCTGTCAAACTGGGCAGTTGATAACAACACACAGGCCAAAACATAAATTCCGTCACAGAACGTACATTTCAAAAAGAAAAAAATACTGACCTTAGCATTGTTGTCAGAAAAGATAGTATTTCAGCTTAACATGTTTCCTTAATATCTGATGAGGCATTGGTGTCATTTTTGGATTTATTACAGTACATATATTACATATTGGACCTTTAACTATAAAAGTATAGTGTTCAAAGTGACACCTGCATTTAGTAAACAGTAAAAAAAAAAGACATCATCTGATGATATGGATCTAAACCTGAGGATGATGTTAGTAGAAGTAATTGCATTAATACCAATAGACTGTATGGATGTTCCCAGTCCAAATGTGTAGCCCTAACATGCAGGATTTTACCTGAAGGAACATCAACAAAGACAGAAGGGTTAATTTCCTCTCTCACATATTGCTGTTTCAGTACACTCAGATATTAATGAACAGTTACCTGAGATGAGATATGAGAGTTTAGCACTCAGCATCTATGCATACATACAATACAATACAATGCATTTCTATAGAAAACGGATAGCCCTAAGATAAGCAGACATATAATACTGAAAGCTGTCTTCTCTGCAGTGATAATTTTTCTCCCCTGAAACCATGTGGGCCTCTGAGGCTGATGTGAACCATAGCAGATATTAGAAACAAAAGGCACATTGCTGAGGTTAGCCCAGTCACTGTGGGACCAGTTGACTGAGTCGACTAGGTAATTGGTTGCGTCTACCCACCCAGCAGGGCCCCTCTCCCTAGAAGCCAAGTCATGCCCCTCTTTCCGCTCTCCTCTATAACTCATCATCCCAATGCCTCACCAGGCTAGCGGTGTGAAGCTACACCGTGCCGCCATGTAGCCAACCCACGCTCCCAAACATCTCAGCAACAACAGCCACGGCAGCACAGCAGGTCAGGGCTTGTGGCAGACTGATTTGCAGCCTGAGCCTCCTTTTTAATGAGGGGAAAATGAGTACTTGTTGTTCTGTGTCTTGTGTGTCACCACCCCCATCCCCACCTACCCGCCACCACTGCAACTAGCAATGCTACCTTCCCTTCAGCAAAAAAAGAAAGAAAAAAAAGTTGCACTAATTAAGATGGCTTCCTGGGATTTGGAAGAGGGGGGTTGGCTATGGCTTCTCCCACAGTGGCAGGGCCTTGAGGAGGAGATGGGGGTGGTGTTGTGCAAGAGGCCTCATCGGGCATATCTCGTCTCTCTGTTCCTCTTTTCTTCCCGTAGTCCCACTGCCTGGCTTGTTTGGCTTGATGAGTCTGCTGCTAAACATTTGTTTTTTCTACTTGTAATTAAGCAAGGTTTTTGCGGGAGCTGTGTACTTCCCTTCCTCTTCTTCATCCTGGTGTATCGGGCTCTCCAGAGGGATTGGTGGAAAGAGAGACAGGGCTTTGTGTTGCTCTTGGTAGGCAGGCTCAATGAATTTCTCCCACCTTGATTATATACAGTGAGCATGAATGGAAAATGCGTGGGCCAACACGCTCTTTGTTGTTCAAGGACAAGCGAAGGTTACTGCATGGGATGGTAGATGAAGGTTTAGATGTAGATTTCTGTATCCTTAGGAGGCTAAATCCATCCAGCCGTTGTTAACTATTCACTGGCATTGGTCCACTCCATAACTCTTTTGTAAAACTCGTAACTCGTGCATTTCGCAGAATGTAGGGCTTTTATCATCCAAAAGCACCAAGCACCAAACAAGGCAATTTTCTTTGTTGAATCAGAGTGTGGTCTGAATGCAACATCTTCACTCCAGTGATGATTAACTGTTACATGACATTCTCAGTCCAGGAGTGACAAATCTGCGAATGTTCAGTGAGTAAAGTACAAGAGCAATGGTATTTTCTCTCTTACAAACATCCAGAGCCTCAATAGCTTCTCAATTTTTAAAAATAACCTCAAGTACTGGCTACTATCAGAACAGACTTGCAACCACTAATGATTGTGTTGTAAATTATCTGTTTTATTTTCTGGTTTTAAATTTTATATTCCTGGATATGTATGTATTATGATGTTTTATGTGGTGTATATGTAATGTATGTTATTTTATTTGTTTACCTGCCCAGGGACAGCAGATGTAAACTAGCTATTAGCTAACTCTGGTGCAATTACTTTTAATTGTGCATTGTCCCTGTAAAAATAAACAATACAATTAAATGAAATTATGCACCAAATGCGATTGTCTTCGTTGTTTCTTCCTGAATCATGATAAAAGTATTTGCAAAAGCCCCCACCACCAAAAAACTAACAACGAAAAAACATTCCTATCCTACTTGCACAGAACACATGGCTACCAAATTAAAATGTTGGGGCTTCTTGAGTTTTTTCATTGTTTGTGTCTGTCTGAACAGGATCTGAGACACTGGGGGAGTAGGGGATGGGGGGTGGCTGGTCATGGACTTGACAGGAGAGTCTAGAGTCAGAGAATAGGAACATAGAGAGGCAAGGGGACGAGCCTTTCAGCTCCTCTAGAGGATTGGAATTCCTCCCGAGCTGTTCCCCCCATTTGGCAGGCACTTGTGAAAACAATTCCCCAGCTTTTAGTCACTCTGCAGATCCAATTGCCATTTCCACTTTGGAGAGAACGAGAGTGAGAGGCAATCCAGAAAACAGTGAGAGAAAGAGAGAAGAGTTTTAATCGGGTTGGACAGATGCCGAGGCCAGTTGAGTGGTTGTGCGATATTAATATCTTATGAAGGCTGTCTGGCAGTGCAAGCTCACCGTCTTGTGTGGTTTTGTGTTTGTGCGTTGCAGCAGCGGCCATCGCAGCGGCTAAATGAAGAACTTGTGAACATGCACGAGGGAAGGACTCTACCTCTCACTTTGGTTACTTCCCCAGATGCTTTGGCCCAAAGAAAGATGGAAAGGAATGGGAAGAGTAAGACACTTAACTCATACCTATTTTCCCATACTGCTTTGCTTTTTACTGTTCAATTAATGTTATACAACTGTTTGATTAAAGTTTTTTTCTTATTTATAGTTCACAGTGCAGATCATGTTTATGTGCAGTGTTAAAGACCAAGTGATGAACATGCCAAAATATTTAGTTTTCCATTATACAACGCTACACTGTCGGTGGAAAGTCGTGTGCGAGTTAACATCTGTGTGTCTCTGCCAAGTGTGCTTTCTGCTCCAGCAAAAGGAGATGAATAGGCGTAGTAAACAAACCTCCTGCTCTTCCAGACTTGAGCCAAGGCTGCTGCACAGCACCCATTCAGTGAGCCAACAGGAGATCCTCCATACGCCACGTCGCTGAGCCTCTCACCCTTTCCTTTTGACCCCTCGGGCCTACAAGCACCATGACCTCTGAGCTGGAGAGTAGCCTGACCTCAATGGACTGGCTCCCCCAGCTCAGCATGAGGGCAGCCATCCAGAAGGCAGATGCGGGACACCACCACGGCCACCACCATGGACACCACCACCACGGCCACCATCACGGGCACGGGCCTGGCAAGAAAATTGCCCATCTGGACGCAGGAACAACGCTGGACCAGGAGGAAGCTGCACAGCACAGAGACGGTAAACCTCCCTACAGCTACGCCAGCCTGATCACCTTTGCAATCAACGGCTCGCCACGCAAACGGATGACCCTCAGTGAGATCTACCAGTGGATCTGTGACAACTTCCCTTACTACCGAGAGGCAGGCAGCGGCTGGAAGGTAAGACGAGACAAAAGAGAGAAACTACGTGATATGGAGTCTGGCTTTGTAGCGTTAAGCTTCTATAGCTGGTCTCTGGTCTGTGTGTCAACAAATCTAATACCCTGGTGGATCCAAATGGATCTGAGTTCTCTCCAGCTCTGATGTAATGGTTCCTCATAATCACTGTGGGAGAAAATATTTGAGGACGTCAGCTTATGTAAAAGGCTGATGCTACTAAATGACAATTACTTTTTGGAATTTGATTCACAGATATTAAAGTCGTCCTATACCGGGTTCACACTGGCTGCTGAAGCGCCGCGATTGGCCACAAAGCGCCGGGAAGTGCTGCCTGATTCCATGTTTAGCAATTGTGCTGTTTACATAGAAGTGATCATTTCGGCTGTTTTTTTTTTGCGAGCCACGATCGAATCTTGCAAGAAAACACACTAATAATCTATTAATAATTAATGATATAGAAGGCATATATAATATAAATGATCTGATTCTGATGAATGATAACCTACGCATCCCCCTGCTTCCAGAAAGCTAAACCTAGATTTGGAGTCAACAAATGGATTTGATACTGGACTGATCAAATGCTTTCGAACCTCAACCCTATTGCTCGTGCTCAAACTGCAAACAATCTGGTCCAGTGGTTGCCTCGAAGAGCACAGGAACCTTTTAGTAAACCAGGAATGATTGACAGAGGCGTTTCGTCTCATTCAGACGACATTATTAAATCCTTATGTAAATGCAGATGTGCAAATCCTGGCTAATATGAGCAGAAAGGTGGCTGTGTTATTTGAGACGAATGAATAGATCCCTACGGTTGTGTCTTGGGGATTCTCTACCTTATTAGTGAAGAAGGGGATGGATATAGTCCTTCCACTGACACATTGAAAAAGCTGTCTGCAAACTATCAACCAATTCATCTTTCTGGGAGTGGGGACATTTTTTTCTCATTATTTCTCTCTTTCACTTTCTATCTTCATCTCCCAAACACTTGCACTCCTCCAATCCCACCCTCTCTTAGTCACTAACTCCTCTCCTCTCTTCTTCTTTCCCTTTCACAAACCTGTGTTTGTTCCCCGTCTATAATCTTCCACACACCATTCCCTGAGCAGAGGTGCATGCCAGAAACGGGAGACAAAAAGGTTATGATACAAGCCAGGTTGGGTTGGCAGAGCTTCTTACCTGCATGTAGGATTCAATCAATTTGTTTTCTGTTCGGAGAGAGAGGATAGGGGTTATTAAGACCATTCAGGCTTTCTCTCGCTGCAGCTCATGACTGCCTTCTCCTGCTGGATGTATTTGGGTGCCAGGATGTTTTATTATCCCATAATTACACCTCTAGATTCATTGATCTGTGTGTGTCTGCATTCAAGTAGCTATATTTTCACATGTTTTGGCATTAATCCATGATATCAGTGCAGAGAGTTTGTTGTGAGATACATAACCCAAAGTTGTGTTGCATTTTAGTAGCATGTAAAGGAACAAATTAAGCAGTACTTGAAGGTAAAACATCAGTCACATTTCTGTGTTAGTCTTTGAGAAAAAGCTGTCAACTTTTGCTTTCTGGATGACCCGCTTCAAAACAGTGGGGCGTATTCTACACCAGCCATGGCCGTCACAGGGAAAGTTACATAAGTCCGGTTCATTCCAGTTCAGGTGATTGCTGTCAGCTGTAAACAGTGGGATGCAGACACAGAGATTGTCTGGCTGCCACGTTCAGCAGACATGGTCGGGTCACACGTTGCAAGTACCCACTTTAAAATTCGTGCTATCTGAATGTGCCGACTCAAGGCGAACACGTGAGTTTTCAGAAAACGCCTCATACATTGTTCGTCATGTTTGCTGTATTCTTCACCCTCTGCCACACATGCGTTTACACACACACACACACGCATGCACGCACGCACGCGCACACACACACACACACACACACACACACACACACGCACACACACACACACACAAGCTTGTATACCCACAGAGAGACTCCCACTCAGGTAGGCAGTGTACGTGTGCAGTCTGCAGATTACACACAGGGAGCTCAGCAAGGGAGAGGAGATGAGGGTGGGGGAGAGTTGGAGAAGAGAGAGGAGACTGTCAGAGAGCAGAGGAGAGTTTTACTACCCAGCACACGCACTCCGTCTGCTCTGTATGATAATGTGAGAACGCAGGAGCGCAGAGTTGAAACCAGGACACACACACACACACACACACACACACACACTCACACTTTCAAGTGCATAAAACAGCCAATCTAGTTAGCTGGTATAATCATGTAGCTTTCCAAGGTCGTGAGATTTTTGTGTCTTAGCTGGAAATGAATATGGAGAGCTCTTTTCATCTGCGGAGTAATGAGAACCTTCCTCCGGAGCAGTGGAGGAGGTTTAGAATCCGTAATCAAAAAAACATCAAATTAAGTAGCACACAAATGTTTAAGCCATTTTTTATGGAGCTTGTTGACATTCCTAAATTCATCTTGTGCAACATGCATGCCTAGCATTTCTGTTTTGAAAGCAAAGGAATGGAGATACAGTATACTGGAGTGGAATGCAAACAGTGTTGCATCAGGCCCACATTATTTTCTATTCCTCGCGTCGGTGACAGCCGTGGCCGGAGGCATTATGTTTTCTGGTTGTCAGTCCGTCCCATTCTCTTGAGCACGATATCTCTGGAGCACATCGCGGGACTTGGACTCAAGGATAAACTGATTAGATTTTGGTGGTCAAAGGTCAAGGTAATTGTGACCTCACATCCGTCCCGTTCTCGTGACCATGATATCTCAGGAACACCTGGAGTGAATTTCATTACATCTGGCTCAAGGATGAACTGATGTGGTCAGAGATCACTGTGACCTCACAAAATATGTTTTTGGCCATAAATCAAGAATTCCTACGCTAATTTTGACAAAAAGTTAAAGTTAACACAAATGTCTAATAGAATAAAATGATGAAGTGATTGCATTTTATATCCAAAAGGTCAAAGGTCAACTTTACTGTAACATTAAAATATCCTGCAAAAAAACACTTTTCTGGCCATTATTCAATGCCATAACTCAGGAACAGAAGGGTTTTGGAGTTTATGACCATTCTCTGCTGCCGGGTTGAAGATATGTGTGTGAAGCATCCATGTTATAGAATGTGTAGCTTCTCTGCAACCTTTTTTGTTTTTCCATTATATTTGATTCAAAAACGCTTTTGCGCATCTCTTTTCTGGGGAAGGTGCGTCAGAAAAGGCAAAGGTTACTAGCAACACTTGTAGAAAAAGTCCTGCACACTGTCCATTACGCATGCAAATACTTTATGTCGCAACGTTTCGGTCACACAGACCTTCCTCGGGTGAATTTACACTTCACATTGAATTGTG